>DF244520.1:0-26115 GCA_000507305.1 Breviolum minutum Mf 1.05b.01 | reverse complement strand
AAAATTTTTGGAACGACGGCAGTGTCTTGGGTCCGTGTACTCGTACAAATGCTGGATGCTACAGGCTAGAATGTGTGCAAGTCCAAGGTACGTAATCATCCCACCCACCCCACCCCACCCATCCCAGCTCTGGATGCTACAGGCTAGAATGTGTGCGAGTCCAAGGTACGTAATCATCCCACCCACATCCCAGGTATGTTGCCATACCCCCCATCTCTGCTCCTTATTAATATACACCAGCTCCTCAGTCCTCCACCAATCCCGGAGAAATCTTTGTGTTTTCTCATGTAAAATGCGCTTGGGCTACCTGTCACTCCCGCCGACTCCGAAGAAATCCTCGTGTTTTCTCATGTAAAATGCGCCTGGGCTTTATTTTGACTGTAAATTTACATGTCATTCCCGCCCACCCCGGAGAAATCGTTCTGTTTCCGGCAAAAAAATATGCCTGCGCTTCATTTTGATTGTAAATATATGCCACGGATGCCCCAACCCCCGCCGACTCGTCTGTTTTTCAATGAAAATGCGCGCTGTACTAACCTCCCCAAATTCCTTTGTGTTTTCTCAAATAAATTGCGTCTTGCGTTCAAAGTGATTGTAGATTTACATGTGATGCGGCCAGCCGCTCCCGGATTCCGTATCATTTTTCGCACCAACCCTTCCAGATTCCGTGTGTTTTCTCAAGTATAACCCATCTTACGTTCAATGTTACTGTAAATTGATATGACTCGCAGCCGACCGCTCCCACATACCTTGTGTTTTTCACAGAAAAAGCGGGTCGAAGGAACCCTGCCACATTGCTCGGGTTCCCTTTCATTGTGTTTTCTCATGTAAACTGCGTCTTGGGTTCACAAGTCACAGCGAATTCGCATGTGATACGGCCAGCCCCTGCCAGATGTCGTTTCCTTTTCCAAGGGAAAACGCGCCTCGCAGGAATCGCGGGAAGTTTCAAAGCTGGAAGAAAGCCATATGTTGACCAAGGAGCATTGTAAGTAAAGGGCGATGTTGGGTCATGTGACTCAGACCTCACAAAACGCGTGTCATTCTTCAAAGTAAAAGGCCGATGTGAAGTTATATGACTGACATTTCCTCCAAAACACGTGTGTCACTCGTGTGACTAAAGGCGATGTTACGTTATGCGATTCCCCCATTCCTCACAAAACCCTTGTGACACTGCGGGATGTCAAAGGTGACATACCACAGAAAGCCAGTTGAAGACTTGCAGGTGGTGAAGTGTTGCAAACGCTGAAAAACGAAAAGGCCGTCCCAGACGCGACGGACACATGCATTGAAATTGCCCAGCATGTTGCGCGCTGAAGCGAAGGCGCGAATTTTTTTCTGCATACGGTGGGTAAAATTTGAACATCACCGGCGGATAAATAGTGAACATCACCACCGTTTTATAATCAACCAAGCGCGTGTGTACGTATGTAGTGGGAGGGCGGGTGGGAATGAACGAAGCTTGTTATTTTCGTTTGAAATGTAGAAACTTGACCACGCCCCACCCGCCCAACCCGCCCCACCCACCCAATCCATCCAACCTGTATTCGGAGGGTGTATGCAAGTCCAAGGTATGTTACCATATCTCTGTTCCTTATTAATATACACCAGCTCCTCAGTCCCCCACCAACCCCGGAGAAATCTTTGTGTTTTCTCATGTAAAATGCGCTTGGGCTACATGTCATTCCCGCCGACTCCGAAGAAATCCTTCTGTTTTCTCATGCAAAATGCGCCTGGACTTCATTTTGATTGTAAATTTACATGTCATTCCCGCCCACCCCGGAGAAATCGTTCTTTTTCCGGCAAAAAAAATATGCCTGGGCTTCATTTTGATTGTAAATATATGCCACGGATGACCCACCCCCGCCGACTCGTCTGTTTTTCAATGAAAATGCGGCTGTACCAACCTCCCCAAATTCCTTTGTGTTTTCTCAAATAAATTGCGTCGTGCGTTCAAAGTGATTGTAGATTTACATGTGATGCGGCCAGCCGCTCCCGGATTCCGTATCATTTTTTAAAGGAAAACGCGTGTCGCACCAACCCTTCCAGATTCCGTGTGTTTTCTAAAGTATAACGCGTCTTGCGTTCAATGTTACTGTAAATTGATATGACTCGCGGCCGGGAAGTTTCAATGCTGGAAGAAAGCCATATGTTGACCAAGGAGCATTGTAAGTGAAGGGCGATGTTGGGTCATGTGAGTCACACCTCACAAAACGCGTGTCATTCTTCTAAGTAAAACGTCGATGTGAAGTTATATGACTGACATTTCCTCCGAAACACGCGTGTCACTCGTGTGACTAAAGGCGATGTTACGTTATGCGACTCACAATTCTTGACAAAACCCTTGTGACTCTGCGCGATGTCAAAGGTGGCATACCACAGAATACCAGTTGAAGACTTGGAGGTGGTGAAGTGTTGCAAACGCTGAAAAACGAAAAGGCCGTCCCAGACGCGACACACGCATTGAAATTGCCTATGGCATGTAGTGCAGGGAAGCGAAGGCGCGAATTTTTTCTGCATACGGTGGGTAAATAGTGAACATCACCACCAGTATTATCAACCAGGCGCGTGTGTACGAATGTAGTGGGTGGGCGGGTGGGAATGGACGCGACACTTGTCATATTTTCGTTCGATATGTAGAAACTTGACCCCCTCAAAAGTGGCACTAGCGTTCTACCTACTGGCCGGGATAACTAATGCGTCTTTTTGACTCTCTGCGAGCGGTCAAATAACCAATACTCCCTTGAGCCTATATACATCCAACACAAGTAGATATTAGACTCTTCAATACACTGTACTGGCCCACGAATAAAAACACAGGCACAAATTCATAAAGAAGAGTCAGCTACTGCGTATGACGCATAATAGGCAAAGCAGCGGAGGCATTAAAAGTTTTTCCTAAGTCGGCTCTAATTTACACTGCGAGACATCTAATGTGGTGTTCGCACTGGGTCAATGCAACACCGTAAGAAAAATCTTACCTTGGCCAAGACATTATCAGTCCACAAGCTCAACTGTGCCCTGCAAAGAAAATCGCAACAAAATGGGCTCTTTTGCTTCTGACAAGAAAAGTCCAAAACTGTGTCACCATGAATGCTCATCATGGGTGCTCATATCGCCTCAGGCATTGACATTACGAATTCTCACCGAGAAGCAACAAACGTCACATCCAAAAGTTTGGGACCATCAAAAGAAACTTACCAAGAAGCAACAAAAACACAACAAGTTCATTTGGTGAGTAAATGGCGGAAATACGGAACATTGACATCGATGGGAAAAAATCACATTGCAAAATTCAAAACAAAGCAACAATGAAAAACACAACTTCAGATCAGAAAAACCATTTTCTTTCTTGATAGAAAGTATATGGTCAAATCATCTCATCAGGAGTGAATAGTCACGAAGCCAGTGAAGGAAAAAGGAATTCAGAACAACTATCATCTTACCTGATGGTAAGTACACAATCATTCATTATTCCAGAAATCAAAATAACTATCATCTTACCTGGTGGTAAGTACATAGTCATTCATCATTCTTCAGCAAACATTGCACAGTACTCAGCCCAAGCTCAAGAAGTTATCTTTTCTGATGAAAAGTATACCTCAATTTGAAGCACGGGCCTTTCCTTTAGCTTTGTTTGCCTTCTGAATTTCCTTCCGTGTAGCTGCCCTCTGCCTCTTCGGCTCGTCAGTATTATATAAAGGTCTGCTTCTTTTGGTTCGTTATGTCAGAGGGTTCAATCGTGACCAAAATTGGGCAATGTGCATCAGCATCTTTTTCACGCAGCATCAAGATATCATATGTGAGATAAAACAAAAGTTCATTAACACTATACTTGTACTCCAGGCCCTCATTGTTCTTGCCATCATTGAATGTTTCAACTGGAGTAGACAAACCATATTCAAAGAAAGTCAACAAACAACAATCACCAATACGTTCTGTTTCTTTACGAACATCAGGATCAAGATCAACTTGTCCTTCAATAGTCTCACGAAGATACTTCAAATCCAAATATGAAATGGAATGGGACTGTCTGACATTCATGTCCTTGTTGTTCTGCAAAACCGTCTTAAAATAGTAGCCCATTGTTTGTTCCATTCTGTCTGTCCAGAACTGAGAGGTTGACATGCTATAAGAGCCGTTCAATTGCTTGCCGGCCTTTTGATAAGATAGCCGGTTGGCGTCTCCACCAACAATAGAAACCTGGTGACAAATACATTCAAACATCATGTGAGCAAAGATCTCTCCTGTAATGGCGTGTGATTTTCCTGCAGAATCATGATCGACGTGGTAGATACACACCCTTGTCACCTTCATTCTGGCTCTTCCCATTTCCTCAAAGTCTGTCTCATCATTTCGATCGAAATAACCTGCCGAAGATGCTGCAAAGGATTGCCTTTCCCCATGTGATTTCAAAAATTGCGAAACTCACCTTTCTGTTAACATGGACCATTCCAAATGTCTTCCTGATGCTCCTCTTGTGGTCCTCCAATCTGAACAATCTTGCCTTCCATTCCCAATCTGGCAATACAACGCAAATCTTTTGCATCATTGAAACATAAACTCCAACCTTGGGATTCCAAATATGGCCTATGTGGTTCCAAAGTTGCTGCTTCACATACCAGCCTACGAGTTGGACCAACGACCCATATGATGAACAACGTGGATCAGCCAATGTTCCGCCTGTCACTGTGTAGGGTTTGATTTTGCGGTGGAACCCTTGCAGTCTTGGGGTGGGGTCCTTCCATCCAATCAGAATCGTTGAAATGCAAGCTGCTTCCCAAACTTCGTTTCCTTGTTGGATTCTATCAATGGGATGGTCAGTTAATTAGCTTCTCAGAAAGAAGTTTTTTTGTTTGAAGAGCCCCAGGCGTTTTTCGCGTCATCGAAAGTCGATTTAATTTCCGAACGAAGGCGCTTCCGAACGGGCCGACAAAGCCTGGCGCCTCCTTGCCTCTAAACACGTTGATGTGTGGTTTCGATTTAATAGGCGCGCAAAGCCCCCAGCCAGGATTGTGACTGATTTTTCTGCGTAGGATGTCCTAAAGGCCGTAGCATTTCACATCCATTGTGCTGCTACCATTGCTACCAATCATTGCTGCATGGTGTCGTCGCAGCTCAAAGTGAAACGGGAGAACCTGTCAAAATTTTGCAAGGTGTGTACCACATGTTGGCGACAGGCGACAGGACAAGCTGCATCCCGCGCAACAAACGGACTCCAAGTCCAACTGCTGGATAGCTTTTGATGCCAGCTTCGGTGCAAAAAACATCACGAAAACAAAGCTCTGGTTTCCAAATTACCACTTGGGTATAGTTTGAATGAAATGAAATGACATACAACCCCTTGGATTTGGCAGTTGAACGAGCGTGTACAAATCAAAACAGTGTTTTGGTCCAAAAACAAACTCGTTCGGTGGATTTCAAAACAGCGCTATGGCGAGCCATGGTGTGTTGGTCGAGGGCCGGCGCGTGAATGTGACTGGCGGAAGTACAAGGGCAAAGTGGGGCAGATTGAGAAAGTTACTGAGGTAAAGGTGCAGGGTCAAGGTATGCCTTGCTCAGAACAGCGTCCAAGTTGCAGCAGACCCAACACCTCCACCTCCGTCGGCGCCTGCGCCGTGCACCTGCTGCGAGGTTGGTCATGTGATATGAAATGGACCATGTAATGAGGAAAAGAGGAATTGGGTGTACAGCACTTTGATCTTTGATGAAGGGAACCATGTTCACAATGTGTTGCAACCCGTCTCCGGGTTTTCATGCCATCAGAATGAGCGGCGCCGTCTACGCCGTCTACGGATAGCGACATTAAAAACCAGCTGCTACCAGGATAGGTATCCAACACGTTTAACAGTTCGCGTGTTTCACCACCTAGAAGGGGGGGTTGTACTGTTGAGACTCTTTGCTCCAATATGCAAGTATGAATCATTGGTATTCTGTTTGTGGCAGGCTCCACTGTTGTGGAGGCTTGACATCTTGAAGCTTGCGGATTAGAAGATTGCGTTTCAAAAAACACCAGTTGCATACAAGCTGCCAGGCAATTAATTCATCATGCCTTCCATCACATTCCATCCCCAAAATCATGGGGAAGGTTGGTATCCGGCTGCGTTATCTTCTTGGATGATGCAAACCCGCTACTATCATCAGTTGTGAGGCTGCTGTTTGCATGTAGCTGGGGCACCAGCCACAACCAGTTATTTGTGGTGGTTTCCTCATGATCATGATGGTTTACCAGTTCATTCTTTGTTTGAGGAAACAGCCATTAAAAAACGGCCGTGGCCGGCCGTCCAAGGATTTACCAAAAAATGTTTTTGTTGGCGAAGAAGCTTCATAAAGGGAGTGCAGTACACCGGAATTGACACTCCACCGACTCGGACTGCCATGTGAGGCGGATACCAAGCGACCCTGAAGCTGGTGATCGACTTGTGGTGGTTGGAGAGGAGGCTATGAAGGAGCGTATGAAGGGTGAAGATGGGGAAGATGTGGCGGAAGCATTGGGAAACCTTGCCAAAACATGGTGAAATACCAGCTGTATAGATTGCCAACGCATGTGCACCGCAAATATTGCGGAATTGTTGGGCCAGAAATGCAGCATTTCACTGACGTCCTCGAAAGTCTCAGCATTTGTAAGGCACGCGTGAAACTGGACGGATCTGAAAAGCCAGTTTCGCTTGATGCAACCCGTCATTTGCCAGTATTTTGGATGGTGAGAATTTGGCAAATTAAACTCAATGGATGATATAGATGGTACATGTGAGCGCCTTTACGTCTGACTCATCTCAATGAGCCTAGAATCCGTTCTAAAGGAATTACATACATTGGGCAAACTTGGCTTCAGTGTGCATGTTTGTTTCCCAGTGGCTTGCGCACGCCCGCTTTTGATTGTGAAATTGGGACATGCTCAGCCTTTGATTCAAAGGTGTTTGCGTCAGGAATAGAAACAGGAATGAACATGTCCAGACCTCGTGTTTAGATTGTATACATGAAAGTATTATCTTCACGCATTCCCCATTTAAAAAACTTGTTTGAGGGCATTACATGGATCGGATTTTCTAGAAAGTTCTCTGATTGGTTCCTTTGTGTTGCAAGTGTAGTGGGCTTCTTGGAAGAATGCTGGCAAGTCTGACCATTCTTGCCTTCTTCTGGGTCAATTAGTAGGATGATCAATGATCCCTGAACTTGCGCAATGCATGTTTGGTAAGAAGTTGAAGATTGACATCATCATTGTCTGTAAAGCTAAATGCTCAGACTAGGATGGGCGTAAAATCTGGTCCCCAACTGAGAAAGAAGAGCAATTTTTCAAGTTTTGCGGATCAATCAATACCAACAATGCTACCAATGTTTGGTTTTTTGGATTCATTTTAGTTTGTTTGGCGTTCTACCAAACACCTAACCGTTGTGGAAACAGCAGGGCACTATGTTTGTGTGGCGTTCTCGTCCAAAGCAATTCGAGAGAAACTTCCAAGATGTCGCATGATTCTCTTCAACATGGTTGCATCATGTTTCATTCTGATGTGTATGAACGCAGTCTTGCACCACAGTGAATAGAGTAACTACCAACGACACCCTTGGCTTCAAATGGAAGAGCTGACTTGACAGCGCCTTGCTGTCAAGGTATGTGAATGTGCAGCTGGTGCGCGGGCAACCCATGCAGCACCCACATGCTCAGAATCAACAGCAGCAACGATGGCATCCTCTTTAGTGAGTGAAATGCTGAGCCGGGTGCACGAAGAAGAAGTCTTGGCGGAGGATGCGACTTGGATGACTTAGTTGGCAAGGTACAAGTAGCGTTTACAAGAGTTTCAGTTTGTCTCATGCTCCCACCCATTGAATTCAATTTGCTTCACTTCAATTCAAACATTGGGACCCCACTTCAGACCATTTTGGAGGAATTTCCGGTTTCCTCAATATTTCGTCATGCTCATATCTTTGCGGTCAAGTGCCCAGAAAAGCAGCCTCTATCGTTCCGCGACTGGCTTGCTTGAAAGTAAGGTCTTCTGGATGTTCACGACGAATACGATCTGCCCCATGATTGATTTGCATTGGATCTTGGGACACCCTTTGCGGATGCAGAGGGAACAACTATATGATATCAAATTTCTCAGGCAAAAACTGTATTCTTTCAGTTGGATAGTTACGGACGGTAAGGTGAAATTCTTGTCCCCTGAATTGAGCCTTTCACAGCTGCAAGGTGAAGAAAGTTATCCTCCGGGAATTCAAGGCCCGGAGAAAGTCTGCTTCTTGGAGCACTACTTCAAGGACAGAACCATCGTCTTGGAGGAGAAGATGCCATCCAAACATCAAGAATTACGACCAATGCACCTGGGAAGGCGAGGCGACAAAAATTGAATGCTGACAGAGTATGAATCAACCTTTGGTTGGTCATCACTATCTTGGGGGTGCCCCTTATTTAGTCAACTAGGGGTTTAGAAATAAGGGGTCAACCTGAGCGAGGCACATTCTGGCCTTAATGGTTAGATGCTTGCTGTTTTGGAATGATTGATGTTGGCCCAGATTCCATTATAAGTTGAGTACTCCGCTAGACATGGGAAGTCTGCTAGGTCATCTAATGTAAATTCGCACTTCGTATTTGACTTGGAGCTTCGGCTTTGTATCTTGGACAAGACTCAGGTTTTCCTGCTTGCGTACTTCTATAGGCATCAGTGCTGATTCAAAGATATCAGTGGGGCAAGGAAACCCTGGCACGTCAGGAAGCATGAACTCGTTTCTGTGAAAGCTGAGAAGGATGGTTTCGAGTTTCAGGGTTCTCCGACACTTGGGCTCAAAGACAGATCGGAGCGTTACCGGTCATGTTGTGATGTTTTTTTTTGAGAACGGGGCCCCGAATATAGCTAGCAAGTTCCCTTTCGTCGTGATTTCCTACAGCGTCGCTGTTTAAAAGTTGCCCAGGGTGTTGCCTGGGGTGTCGTCTGTGGTGTTGCTGGCGGCGCTTAGTCGCGGCTGGTGGCAGTGCCCAATTGCGGATGTGGCTGGAAGGTGTTGCGGAGGGTGTTGCCTGGGGTGTTGCTGGTGGTGCATGATTGGTGTTGGTGGTGGTGGTGTGTGTTGCGTGGACATGTGTGATGGCGCGGATTTTTTGTGTCAGTGTTTTTTGCGCCATCGTTACTGTCAGGGTGTAATTCGGTCTGCAATTTTTTTGGGTTTTTCTCGAGGTTTTTGATACTTTTGGTCAAAAACCAAAAAAACCTCGAGAAAACCAAAAAAACAAATTGAGTACAGCAATTACATAAATGATTCAATTGATCTCATTTATTTCATGTGTTTCNACTACGTGGTCTGGACTTTGGCCGCCTGGGGCATTAAAGTAGTTTAATCCTTCTAACTTCATGAAATGGCCTTAGGTTTGGCCGACTTTATTTATGTATTTAACTTATTTCATCTAGCCAGAGCGGAAAAACAAACCAAATAAATTAAATGGGTCCATTTTTTATTTTTTTTCAATTCATGTACGTGTTTCAATTCTTTTTAGTTTGCTTAATTTATTTGCTTTATTTGTTTTAATTGGTTTTGCTTAATGGAATTAAATGGTCTCGGCCTCGGCCGCCTGGGGCATTTAGCCTTCTTAACTTCCTTGAATTTAGTTAGGAAACATAGGAAAACTCAATGAAATAAATGAAACGCATGAAATAGATTCAATGATTTGATTTTTTGTTGAAGCCAATTTTCTTTTTGGTCGGCTGATGCATTTGAAATATTCGTCTTATTTGTGACCGCACGAAAAATTAATTCAATAGATTAAATGCATTCAAGATTTAGTTTATCTTTTTTAAATCACCCAAGTGGTAAACAACGTTGAAAATAGGCGGGTTTTCAACAGTTTGGATGCATGCATGTAGAAATATACAGCGTTTTACCGTGTGTTGTAACATCAAGCAATCTGAGATCAATTTCAGAATGGCAGTGAATTTGAGTATAGGAACATATGCATCTTGTACTGCAAATACCATTACACATGACTTAGGTAGATCTTGGGGGGGTGACCATATAAAAAAGTATATATCTTCTTTGCAGCTCCTTCAAAACATGATGGCTGATTGACATGCATTGAATATTTCCTAATAGAATGTTCCAGTGCATTCTGCATCTTGGTTCAGTATTTATCAGTATCAAGTTCAATGTAATTAACTGCATTCCTCAATACAGCCATATTTGTATTTCTTTAAGTGGTTAAGGAAACATTACTTCTTATGAGTTGCAATGTTTCTTTGCTACTGCTTGTTTGCAATAATTAACACTTTAAAGTCCCTGCTAGGTAAGATAAACCATTGACATAGAAACATGCATGTGTTGTTTTAAAGATGCTTGCAGCCCCACAACATTGGACATCTTAAGAGTGAAATCATGGAAAAAAGGTGCGCTGCCACAGCGGGCCGGCCTCAAAGTGAAAGGGTATTGCATTTTGGTCGGGGGGTTGCATGTTGTCGATGTGTGTCTGTTTTTTGTTACGCTTTCATGCTATTAGGGGTCTGTGCTGTTTTTTTGGGTAAACAATGCCATCCCCTCTCAGTGTGTCCAAAAAGGCATTCTGATACTCTGCTGAGGCTTTTCATGTTTAGCGTGTTTAGGTCTAAGTCCCGTCCCTGACTTATCATTCAATAGGTTTGCGGGACTGCGACAGGTGCTGCCCTTACAAAGCAGAAAATCTGCAGGCTGACTTGACAAAGTGGTTGCTGCCCACAGAAACTTGGAGTGTTTTTTGGCATCCTTTGGAATCAAGTAGGTGCCCCAATGCCACTATGCACCAATAATTCCAGCCAGAACCCAGGGAGTTTACATTTCTTTGTCAATTCTCAGTTTTTTGAAGGAAGGACACATTGGACGAAGTATCACAGCCAAGGAGATATTGCGCACAGCGGATGTATGTTGCATTAGCGTCACGAAGTCTCCAGGACGGGGTTGATGTGCTGAGGTGCAGGGATAGCAGTCTGGGAACCATGCAATGGGAGCTATGAAACACACAACTGACGAGTTTAGTTTCAGAAAACATGCATAGTTGATGGTGGCCGATATGGCCGACATGCGATACAGTTAAATTGTTCGTTTTCAACAGAACCCATTCATCTTAAGAAAATGACCAACGATCCACAACCATCACAACCTGTCTGCGTGAATCGTGACATGCCCACGTTCTAGGGCTATTCGTCAAGAATGATACCTTAAGAGGCTGTTTCCATATGGAACAGAATATGAAGCCAGTCTCATTGCTTTTTCCTTCAATAGCTTTTGCTATAGGGGTTGTTACTTCAAGTCTAGGGGTGGGCAATCGCAAAATTATTTCTTGGTATTCGCTGGTGGTGTTTGATCGCGGATGTGGCTGGAATTGGCTGGGAGTTGGTGAGTGGCGTGGGGTGTTGGTGGCAGTGCTGGATTGCGGATGTGGCTGGAAGGTGTTGCGGAGGGTGTCGCCCGGGGTGTTGCGCGGTATGTGGTTGGGAAGTGTTGCGGCCACATGGTGTGGCATGTATGGTTGGGAGGTGCTGCGTGGTGTTAATATCACTTTTGGAGCTGAGACGTGCAAGCGGGATTTGTGTGAACAACTAAGATTCGGTGATTTGGTCGGGGAGTTGCATGTTGTCGATGTGTATCTGACTTTTCTGTCACGCATTCATGCTATTTGGTGCTTGTGCTGGATTTCTTTAAAATCATGTTGACCGATGCCCCCACATTACATCTAATTCTGATGATAGCATTTAGTCCGTTGTTGGTTGCGTGGGACAAAGGGGCTATCTGTGCATGGAGGAGGAACTGTTGGAAATTGCCGACTTCACCGCGCTTTCCTCCGGCCGCAAGGTGCCGATTAGTCAGTTGACAGGTGACAAGAAGAACTGGGAACTCTGCTGGTTGAACAGCTGGTTTTTGAGGGGCCAACACTTGCGGCTGTAAGTTGTGTTTTTATTTGTTTATTGATGTAATTCATTTTTCCAAATCAAACATGACTTGAACCAGTCTTTTTTCTCCACCGAGCATTGAGGCATTTAGCAATGTATACCCCGAAGGTCTGGCAAATCTTGAATGTATTTAGCCGCAAAAAGAGGAACCATCATCTTACTATTGTTTTTGCTTGATTTCGGACCATGGCTAGCAGTGACCTTGCATTTTCCTATGCAAACGTCCCCTCAAGATCCCCTGATGGCACTTCTCCGGCCGGCTGTCAGGTTGCTTCGCGATTGGAGCTGACGCAAAGCCCAGGAAAGATTTTCGAGAAAACGGAGGTGTGCGCAGCAGCAACCCAGCAGTGATGGGTCTTGATAGTGAGGAACTGCGCGCCCAAAGGAGCTTATTTTGGGAGGTTCTCAAATCTTTGTCTTCCACCTGAAAGTGGAGCTGGAGCAGGTCCATATCAGATGATTAGTGGCATGCCTGTGATATCTTGAAAGAAACCCTTATGTACGGCGCTTTCCGCAAGAAAATGTCCCTAAGGATGTTTGGATTTCAATGACTGCCACTGATGTAAGCCCTTGATTCCTTGGTGCTGGTTTGACAGTCTGACATGGAACCCTTGAACCACTGAGTTTGGCGATGCTGGATAAGATGCCCGTGGATCCTTTTTCGAGATTCTAGAGATGTTGTTTAATCCTGCGCAGGGCCAGCGCTAGCAACAATCATCATTAAGCATTGCCATCCAAGAAGGCAGTCTAGCCACCATCAATCTTCACCACGGTAGCCGTATGAACCTCCTGCCCTTCATGGTTGCTGAGGCGATCTTTGAAGAGAGTGAAGAGCTGATTTGGAGAGAGAGGACAGGTGATGAACCAAAGACCTGGGCCACTGATGGCCACTGGGTTTCAGCGTAGCTACACCCTGACAGTTTCTTCCTGCGCGCCACAAAATCGTTTTTGCAATTTTGGTTCCTTCACTACAATTGTGGTAATATGGGGGTCAGCTGTCATATCTTTTCCAATGTTCACCAACTGCCAGCGCAATAGCCGCAATATTCACAAACAACAAAGCCTGCGCTAAGCAATGCATTCCAGGACAGTGGCAAGGGAACTTTGAGGCTTATAGATGGAGTGAAATTCTGAGCGATTTTTTTTGGTATCTCCGGAATGATTAGCTCAGCCGCCCGTGCATGGGCTACTTGGTGCCATGGCTGTAAATTCTCCCAGTGTCCGGAAGCTTACACTGACCAAAGCATTTTAAGAGTTTTGTGAGCAGGGGGCAGGGATGTACCAGCAGCATTTGAAGAGATCTGGGACACCTTTCAACCAAGTGCGTTCTAGGGAACTGACCATGAGAAAAGCGTGCTTCAGGACAAGCTTCCTCCATTTTATTTTGCAATGGCGTCTCAGTTTTGCAAAGGACGGCTCGTTGCTGTAAGAGTGTATGCTTTCATGGTTGACCATGGCCATGGAGCATGCAGCATTTGGTTCCTATGATGGCCATTTGTTGCTTCAGAGCGAAGATTCTCACCATTGCGAAGAATATTGCCCAGATAGATTTGTGCATGTTCTTTGCAATGGTTGGGCATTTTCTCATGTAGATGTTGGTGAGGTCCCCGGATCCGCAGCAACGTTCCATACTTGCGGCTTCTCATGACCTATGAGACTTGCTGCAGCTATCGCCAGGCAGTATACTGGCTTCAGTATAGCTTCCGATCACTGTCAGACTTTTGTAGATGTATCCCAAACAGTCCACTGATATTCGGAAGATGTTGAAAAATGCATCGACCAAAAGCAACATTGATTAAGTACATCTATGTTGGCATATCCATGGAAACTTTTGGTATGTTCGACAAGCTTTCTGCTGCGCAGCTGAGGTTTCCACCATTAATGCAAAAGGTGCCGCCATCCAAGGCTAGCAGGGGTCAAAAGACACGGATTGATCATTTTGGATACTTCGATCATAGGAAGTGCTGTAATTTTTTGAATACATGAATCATCTTGTTTCTTTCTTTGAAACATCTGCGATTGTGAACGTGGCTTTTCCAGACCATAGCATGAAATCAAGTTGCTTGGAACAAGTGGTTTCAGTGGATCAGCTGCTGCCATGAGGTGTCCTCAAAGCCATGGGTCAGCATCGTGGTGACCAAGGTGTTCCCATCCGAAGATAACCAGCGACGAGGAAAAACTGCTGTTGCAAGGTTCGTATCTAGGTGGCACAAGGATGCATAAGGTTAAATATAAAACTGAGAAAGCCCAAAAGATTTAAGCATTGATGGTGGTTGGGACACCTCGAACATCCAAGAAAAAGTAGTTGTTCAGCATGTGTGACATCATGTTCCTTATGAAAAGGATTGGGGTCCACACCAGTGCTGTGAGCCAGTGGATGCATCTATAGCGGGGATCTCTATGTATGATTAGCTTGAAATGCCTGAAAATGGTGGCCTATCAGAGATGGGCGGCTTCTTTTTTCGCAAGAGGATGCAGATGCATTTCTTCGTATAGGTACATGTTGGCGCTAGCCAACGGGTTGGTAGAACCGACAAATCTAAAAAAATATCATTTGACTCAAAGGGCATCCAGAGTATGATTGAAGGTTCCAGCCACTTTGTAGGGCTCATGTTGCGAGGGCCCTTTGTAGAACATGACTATCACTACCAGCCATCATCAATCACCATGAAGCCACCATGAAGTCACCACCCTAACCTATGACCAAGTTGTCTCACTCCTTAGGTGCAACAGCAAGAAAATGAAGGCTGGGAATTGACGGACATGCAACTCTTGGAGCCGGGATTCTTTCCATTTCACCTTATCTTGCGATTCAAAACAGATGACGAGCTTGACGCAAATGCAGCATCATGCAGGCATATAGCTCTTCACTTGTTCAGCTACGAAAGTCAAGCCCGATGGCTCGGAAGGAGGCGTGGTCGGTAGGTCGCTCAAATACCTGAAGGACGCGTTTTTGTGTCACCTGGCTCAGAAAATTAGAGGTTTGAGGTTTTGATGTGTGTTGTTCAATGCTGCTCAGCTTGGAGGCTTTACACAACTGTGAGGTCTTGCCAATATTGAACATTTAGATCTGTCTTTACATTGAAATCACACAAGTCAAGACATACCATTATGGATGATGTGACCATCCTGTTTGGGCACCATTTGCTAGCATTTTTGCTAGTAGCTTTAGGCTCCACTGGAATGGGACATAGTGAGATGATTGCCTGGAGCCAATCATGAAACTCTTTCTGCCTGGTGGATGATGGTGAATGGGCAGTTTCATAGATTTGATCAAGATGATTCCATCACCGTCGTGGATCATGGCCTCTTGCTTCAACAGCGTCCTCTTGGAGAGATCATGCAAGGACGAGCGTCACGCGATCCCATTCCTGCAGGTGGCCACCACTGGGCCTGAGGGTATCTACTGCAGGGTGGCGTGGCTGTTTTTGACGAGCTGCTCTCTACTCACCAACACTTGCTTTCAAGATGAAAATTGCGGAATCTTGTGTATGTCGTTTCCACATCATGGGTATAAATCAGCAAATGCTCTCTAAGCTGTGTAAGTGCATCACTATTTTCCGGCTGCCTTTTCCCATTCCACACATGTGACGCGTTGACCTATTGTCAACAGGAGCTTTTCTACAGATTTTTCCGCTAACATTGAACGATATTGAGCAATTCTCCACCACTAAGAGCGGCTATCAAACTATTTCTTCCTTTGTTTGTGCTTCACCAATAAGTGGTAAGTGGTGTTTTTTTGTCCCGCAGCTGCTTGGGTCAGGCCGCGGCGGTCGCCCTTCAGCAGGGTAATTTTCCCCAACAAATTATGGGACCCCGCCTAGTACTGGACCGTATCTTACAGGTGGAGCTGGTGGTGCGGGAGGAGTTGCTGGTTGGAGGATGCTTTATAACATTTGATGGATAGGACTTTGATAGGACTTTGAAGGGCGAAGCTGGTAAGTTGACGTCCATCAGATGCTTGAGAGTATTCTGAGGCTACGCATTGAGTTGCACCCCCCAAGCCTTCATGCGTCATTCCTTTCTTTTTCCACCTTCTCGGACTTGGTTATTGGATCCTGACAGGCCTGTTTCCAGGAGGTTGTCGACTCGGTGGAATGGTTGTGGACTTCGGTGCTGTCTAGATACCTCTAAATCTCATGTTGGTAGGGAAACCCACGAAAGGAAATGCCAAAAACACCCAAAACGTTATTTGGTGACTGATGTCATGGTGACCACACGATTACCTAGTGCAGTGGTAACTGCACATGACCAGACTTGTGGGGTTCATGTTATATTCATCCGCCATCTCGAGCCATTCATGTCTATATATCGCCGAGGCGGGGCCGTGGATGGTTTGTTTAACATGAAAATGACCAGTGAAATGAATATACATGTCATGGCAGTGTAGATGTAGCAGGTGTTCGCTTTCTGGCAGTCTCAGTTTTCCTGATTCATACCCTACCGTGATCCCTGTGCCCTGGAAAGGCCCACGTCGAGGCAATCGACTCAGCGTTCGGTATCTTGCTTGTGCCTCTTTTTTTCTCGCTTAGGCTTAAGCCGCTTGTGTCTCCTGTTTTGGTCAACTGGGACATGTTTGATGATCATTGCTAGCGTTTTTATTGCAATGTTCGCTGGAACAGGCTTTTCTTTGAGGGGTCTTTTTTTCTGGGAAAATATTTGCGGTCAGGGGAGAAAGTGCTTTCGACTACAGACTGAATTTATGCGCGAGATTTTCTCCAAGATACGTTGAGGTCTTGTACATGATGTTTTTTTTGTGGACATATATGTATATATATTTATATATTTATATATATATATAGATTCTTCAAAAAATAATATTCTACTCTTTCTTCAAAAAAGGATTCGGATTTGTAAATATATTCAAAATTGATTTGCGTACGTAAAAGACATCTAAAATAATATAGGTTGAACAAATATTTCTATATATTTAAAATTTTTGGAACGACGGCAGTGTCTTGGGTCCGTGTACTCGTACAAATGCTGGATGCTACAGGCTAGAATGTGTGCAAGTCCAAGGTACGTAATCATCCCACCCACCCCACCCCACCCATCCCAGCTCTGGATGCTACAGGCTAGAATGTGTGCGAGTCCAAGGTACGTAATCATCCCACCCACATCCCAGGTATGTTGCCATACCCCCCATCTCTGCTCCTTATTAATATACACCAGCTCCTCAGTCCTCCACCAATCCCGGAGAAATCTTTGTGTTTTCTCATGTAAAATGCGCTTGGGCTACCTGTCACTCCCGCCGACTCCGAAGAAATCCTCGTGTTTTCTCATGTAAAATGCGCCTGGGCTTTATTTTGACTGTAAATTTACATGTCATTCCCGCCCACCCCGGAGAAATCGTTCTGTTTCCGGCAAAAAAATATGCCTGCGCTTCATTTTGATTGTAAATATATGCCACGGATGCCCCAACCCCCGCCGACTCGTCTGTTTTTCAATGAAAATGCGCGCTGTACTAACCTCCCCAAATTCCTTTGTGTTTTCTCAAATAAATTGCGTCTTGCGTTCAAAGTGATTGTAGATTTACATGTGATGCGGCCAGCCGCTCCCGGATTCCGTATCATTTTTCGCACCAACCCTTCCAGATTCCGTGTGTTTTCTCAAGTATAACCCATCTTACGTTCAATGTTACTGTAAATTGATATGACTCGCAGCCGACCGCTCCCACATACCTTGTGTTTTTCACAGAAAAAGCGGGTCGAAGGAACCCTGCCACATTGCTCGGGTTCCCTTTCATTGTGTTTTCTCATGTAAACTGCGTCTTGGGTTCACAAGTCACAGCGAATTCGCATGTGATACGGCCAGCCCCTGCCAGATGTCGTTTCCTTTTCCAAGGGAAAACGCGCCTCGCAGGAATCGCGGGAAGTTTCAAAGCTGGAAGAAAGCCATATGTTGACCAAGGAGCATTGTAAGTAAAGGGCGATGTTGGGTCATGTGACTCAGACCTCACAAAACGCGTGTCATTCTTCAAAGTAAAAGGCCGATGTGAAGTTATATGACTGACATTTCCTCCAAAACACGTGTGTCACTCGTGTGACTAAAGGCGATGTTACGTTATGCGATTCCCCCATTCCTCACAAAACCCTTGTGACACTGCGGGATGTCAAAGGTGACATACCACAGAAAGCCAGTTGAAGACTTGCAGGTGGTGAAGTGTTGCAAACGCTGAAAAACGAAAAGGCCGTCCCAGACGCGACGGACACATGCATTGAAATTGCCCAGCATGTTGCGCGCTGAAGCGAAGGCGCGAATTTTTTTCTGCATACGGTGGGTAAAATTTGAACATCACCGGCGGATAAATAGTGAACATCACCACCGTTTTATAATCAACCAAGCGCGTGTGTACGTATGTAGTGGGAGGGCGGGTGGGAATGAACGAAGCTTGTTATTTTCGTTTGAAATGTAGAAACTTGACCACGCCCCACCCGCCCAACCCGCCCCACCCACCCAATCCATCCAACCTGTATTCGGAGGGTGTATGCAAGTCCAAGGTATGTTACCATATCTCTGTTCCTTATTAATATACACCAGCTCCTCAGTCCCCCACCAACCCCGGAGAAATCTTTGTGTTTTCTCATGTAAAATGCGCTTGGGCTACATGTCATTCCCGCCGACTCCGAAGAAATCCTTCTGTTTTCTCATGCAAAATGCGCCTGGACTTCATTTTGATTGTAAATTTACATGTCATTCCCGCCCACCCCGGAGAAATCGTTCTTTTTCCGGCAAAAAAAATATGCCTGGGCTTCATTTTGATTGTAAATATATGCCACGGATGACCCACCCCCGCCGACTCGTCTGTTTTTCAATGAAAATGCGGCTGTACCAACCTCCCCAAATTCCTTTGTGTTTTCTCAAATAAATTGCGTCGTGCGTTCAAAGTGATTGTAGATTTACATGTGATGCGGCCAGCCGCTCCCGGATTCCGTATCATTTTTTAAAGGAAAACGCGTGTCGCACCAACCCTTCCAGATTCCGTGTGTTTTCTAAAGTATAACGCGTCTTGCGTTCAATGTTACTGTAAATTGATATGACTCGCGGCCGGGAAGTTTCAATGCTGGAAGAAAGCCATATGTTGACCAAGGAGCATTGTAAGTGAAGGGCGATGTTGGGTCATGTGAGTCACACCTCACAAAACGCGTGTCATTCTTCTAAGTAAAACGTCGATGTGAAGTTATATGACTGACATTTCCTCCGAAACACGCGTGTCACTCGTGTGACTAAAGGCGATGTTACGTTATGCGACTCACAATTCTTGACAAAACCCTTGTGACTCTGCGCGATGTCAAAGGTGGCATACCACAGAATACCAGTTGAAGACTTGGAGGTGGTGAAGTGTTGCAAACGCTGAAAAACGAAAAGGCCGTCCCAGACGCGACACACGCATTGAAATTGCCTATGGCATGTAGTGCAGGGAAGCGAAGGCGCGAATTTTTTCTGCATACGGTGGGTAAATAGTGAACATCACCACCAGTATTATCAACCAGGCGCGTGTGTACGAATGTAGTGGGTGGGCGGGTGGGAATGGACGCGACACTTGTCATATTTTCGTTCGATATGTAGAAACTTGACCCCCTCAAAAGTGGCACTAGCGTTCTACCTACTGGCCGGGATAACTAATGCGTCTTTTTGACTCTCTGCGAGCGGTCAAATAACCAATACTCCCTTGAGCCTATATACATCCAACACAAGTAGATATTAGACTCTTCAATACACTGTACTGGCCCACGAATAAAAACACAGGCACAAATTCATAAAGAAGAGTCAGCTACTGCGTATGACGCATAATAGGCAAAGCAGCGGAGGCATTAAAAGTTTTTCCTAAGTCGGCTCTAATTTACACTGCGAGACATCTAATGTGGTGTTCGCACTGGGTCAATGCAACACCGTAAGAAAAATCTTACCTTGGCCAAGACATTATCAGTCCACAAGCTCAACTGTGCCCTGCAAAGAAAATCGCAACAAAATGGGCTCTTTTGCTTCTGACAAGAAAAGTCCAAAACTGTGTCACCATGAATGCTCATCATGGGTGCTCATATCGCCTCAGGCATTGACATTACGAATTCTCACCGAGAAGCAACAAACGTCACATCCAAAAGTTTGGGACCATCAAAAGAAACTTACCAAGAAGCAACAAAAACACAACAAGTTCATTTGGTGAGTAAATGGCGGAAATACGGAACATTGACATCGATGGGAAAAAATCACATTGCAAAATTCAAAACAAAGCAACAATGAAAAACACAACTTCAGATCAGAAAAACCATTTTCTTTCTTGATAGAAAGTATATGGTCAAATCATCTCATCAGGAGTGAATAGTCACGAAGCCAGTGAAGGAAAAAGGAATTCAGAACAACTATCATCTTACCTGATGGTAAGTACACAATCATTCATTATTCCAGAAATCAAAATAACTATCATCTTACCTGGTGGTAAGTACATAGTCATTCATCATTCTTCAGCAAACATTGCACAGTACTCAGCCCAAGCTCAAGAAGTTATCTTTTCTGATGAAAAGTATACCTCAATTTGAAGCACGGGCCTTTCCTTTAGCTTTGTTTGCCTTCTGAATTTCCTTCCGTGTAGCTGCCCTCTGCCTCTTCGGCTCGTCAGTATTATATAAAGGTCTGCTTCTTTTGGTTCGTTATGTCAGAGGGTTCAATCGTGACCAAAATTGGGCAATGTGCATCAGCATCTTTTTCACGCAGCATCAAGATATCATATGTGAGATAAAACAAAAGTTCATTAACACTATACTTGTACTCCAGGCCCTCATTGTTCTTGCCATCATTGAATGTTTCAACTGGAGTAGACAAACCATATTCAAAGAAAGTCAACAAACAACAATCACCAATACGTTCTGTTTCTTTACGAACATCAGGATCAAGATCAACTTGTCCTTCAATAGTCTCACGAAGATACTTCAAATCCAAATATGAAATGGAATGGGACTGTCTGACATTCATGTCCTTGTTGTTCTGCAAAACCGTCTTAAAATAGTAGCCCATTGTTTGTTCCATTCTGTCTGTCCAGAACTGAGAGGTTGACATGCTATAAGAGCCGTTCAATTGCTTGCCGGCCTTTTGATAAGATAGCCGGTTGGCGTCTCCACCAACAATAGAAACCTGGTGACAAATACATTCAAACATCATGTGAGCAAAGATCTCTCCTGTAATGGCGTGTGATTTTCCTGCAGAATCATGATCGACGTGGTAGATACACACCCTTGTCACCTTCATTCTGGCTCTTCCCATTTCCTCAAAGTCTGTCTCATCATTTCGATCGAAATAACCTGCCGAAGATGCTGCAAAGGATTGCCTTTCCCCATGTGATTTCAAAAATTGCGAAACTCACCTTTCTGTTAACATGGACCATTCCAAATGTCTTCCTGATGCTCCTCTTGTGGTCCTCCAATCTGAACAATCTTGCCTTCCATTCCCAATCTGGCAATACAACGCAAATCTTTTGCATCATTGAAACATAAACTCCAACCTTGGGATTCCAAATATGGCCTATGTGGTTCCAAAGTTGCTGCTTCACATACCAGCCTACGAGTTGGACCAACGACCCATATGATGAACAACGTGGATCAGCCAATGTTCCGCCTGTCACTGTGTAGGGTTTGATTTTGCGGTGGAACCCTTGCAGTCTTGGGGTGGGGTCCTTCCATCCAATCAGAATCGTTGAAATGCAAGCTGCTTCCCAAACTTCGTTTCCTTGTTGGATTCTATCAATGGGATGGTCAGTTAATTAGCTTCTCAGAAAGAAGTTTTTTTGTTTGAAGAGCCCCAGGCGTTTTTCGCGTCATCGAAAGTCGATTTAATTTCCGAACGAAGGCGCTTCCGAACGGGCCGACAAAGCCTGGCGCCTCCTTGCCTCTAAACACGTTGATGTGTGGTTTCGATTTAATAGGCGCGCAAAGCCCCCAGCCAGGATTGTGACTGATTTTTCTGCGTAGGATGTCCTAAAGGCCGTAGCATTTCACATCCATTGTGCTGCTACCATTGCTACCAATCATTGCTGCATGGTGTCGTCGCAGCTCAAAGTGAAACGGGAGAACCTGTCAAAATTTTGCAAGGTGTGTACCACATGTTGGCGACAGGCGACAGGACAAGCTGCATCCCGCGCAACAAACGGACTCCAAGTCCAACTGCTGGATAGCTTTTGATGCCAGCTTCGGTGCAAAAAACATCACGAAAACAAAGCTCTGGTTTCCAAATTACCACTTGGGTATAGTTTGAATGAAATGAAATGACATACAACCCCTTGGATTTGGCAGTTGAACGAGCGTGTACAAATCAAAACAGTGTTTTGGTCCAAAAACAAACTCGTTCGGTGGATTTCAAAACAGCGCTATGGCGAGCCATGGTGTGTTGGTCGAGGGCCGGCGCGTGAATGTGACTGGCGGAAGTACAAGGGCAAAGTGGGGCAGATTGAGAAAGTTACTGAGGTAAAGGTGCAGGGTCAAGGTATGCCTTGCTCAGAACAGCGTCCAAGTTGCAGCAGACCCAACACCTCCACCTCCGTCGGCGCCTGCGCCGTGCACCTGCTGCGAGGTTGGTCATGTGATATGAAATGGACCATGTAATGAGGAAAAGAGGAATTGGGTGTACAGCACTTTGATCTTTGATGAAGGGAACCATGTTCACAATGTGTTGCAACCCGTCTCCGGGTTTTCATGCCATCAGAATGAGCGGCGCCGTCTACGCCGTCTACGGATAGCGACATTAAAAACCAGCTGCTACCAGGATAGGTATCCAACACGTTTAACAGTTCGCGTGTTTCACCACCTAGAAGGGGGGGTTGTACTGTTGAGACTCTTTGCTCCAATATGCAAGTATGAATCATTGGTATTCTGTTTGTGGCAGGCTCCACTGTTGTGGAGGCTTGACATCTTGAAGCTTGCGGATTAGAAGATTGCGTTTCAAAAAACACCAGTTGCATACAAGCTGCCAGGCAATTAATTCATCATGCCTTCCATCACATTCCATCCCCAAAATCATGGGGAAGGTTGGTATCCGGCTGCGTTATCTTCTTGGATGATGCAAACCCGCTACTATCATCAGTTGTGAGGCTGCTGTTTGCATGTAGCTGGGGCACCAGCCACAACCAGTTATTTGTGGTGGTTTCCTCATGATCATGATGGTTTACCAGTTCATTCTTTGTTTGAGGAAACAGCCATTAAAAAACGGCCGTGGCCGGCCGTCCAAGGATTTACCAAAAAATGTTTTTGTTGGCGAAGAAGCTTCATAAAGGGAGTGCAGTACACCGGAATTGACACTCCACCGACTCGGACTGCCATGTGAGGCGGATACCAAGCGACCCTGAAGCTGGTGATCGACTTGTGGTGGTTGGAGAGGAGGCTATGAAGGAGCGTATGAAGGGTGAAGATGGGGAAGATGTGGCGGAAGCATTGGGAAACCTTGCCAAAACATGGTGAAATACCAGCTGTATAGATTGCCAACGCATGTGCACCGCAAATATTGCGGAATTGTTGGGCCAGAAATGCAGCATTTCACTGACGTCCTCGAAAGTCTCAGCATTTGTAAGGCACGCGTGAAACTGGACGGATCTGAAAAGCCAGTTTCGCTTGATGCAACCCGTCATTTGCCAGTATTTTGGATGGTGAGAATTTGGCAAATTAAACTCAATGGATGATATAGATGGTACATGTGAGCGCCTTTACGTCTGACTCATCTCAATGAGCCTAGAATCCGTTCTAAAGGAATTACATACATTGGGCAAACTTGGCTTCAGTGTGCATGTTTGTTTCCCAGTGGCTTGCGCACGCCCGCTTTTGATTGTGAAATTGGGACATGCTCAGCCTTTGATTCAAAGGTGTTTGCGTCAGGAATAGAAACAGGAATGAACATGTCCAGACCTCGTGTTTAGATTGTATACATGAAAGTATTATCTTCACGCATTCCCCATTTAAAAAACTTGTTTGAGGGCATTACATGGATCGGATTTTCTAGAAAGTTCTCTGATTGGTTCCTTTGTGTTGCAAGTGTAGTGGGCTTCTTGGAAGAATGCTGGCAAGTCTGACCATTCTTGCCTTCTTCTGGGTCAATTAGTAGGATGATCAATGATCCCTGAACTTGCGCAATGCATGTTTGGTAAGAAGTTGAAGATTGACATCATCATTGTCTGTAAAGCTAAATGCTCAGACTAGGATGGGCGTAAAATCTGGTCCCCAACTGAGAAAGAAGAGCAATTTTTCAAGTTTTGCGGATCAATCAATACCAACAATGCTACCAATGTTTGGTTTTTTGGATTCATTTTAGTTTGTTTGGCGTTCTACCAAACACCTAACCGTTGTGGAAACAGCAGGGCACTATGTTTGTGTGGCGTTCTCGTCCAAAGCAATTCGAGAGAAACTTCCAAGATGTCGCATGATTCTCTTCAACATGGTTGCATCATGTTTCATTCTGATGTGTATGAACGCAGTCTTGCACCACAGTGAATAGAGTAACTACCAACGACACCCTTGGCTTCAAATGGAAGAGCTGACTTGACAGCGCCTTGCTGTCAAGGTATGTGAATGTGCAGCTGGTGCGCGGGCAACCCATGCAGCACCCACATGCTCAGAATCAACAGCAGCAACGATGGCATCCTCTTTAGTGAGTGAAATGCTGAGCCGGGTGCACGAAGAAGAAGTCTTGGCGGAGGATGCGACTTGGATGACTTAGTTGGCAAGGTACAAGTAGCGTTTACAAGAGTTTCAGTTTGTCTCATGCTCCCACCCATTGAATTCAATTTGCTTCACTTCAATTCAAACATTGGGACCCCACTTCAGACCATTTTGGAGGAATTTCCGGTTTCCTCAATATTTCGTCATGCTCATATCTTTGCGGTCAAGTGCCCAGAAAAGCAGCCTCTATCGTTCCGCGACTGGCTTGCTTGAAAGTAAGGTCTTCTGGATGTTCACGACGAATACGATCTGCCCCATGATTGATTTGCATTGGATCTTGGGACACCCTTTGCGGATGCAGAGGGAACAACTATATGATATCAAATTTCTCAGGCAAAAACTGTATTCTTTCAGTTGGATAGTTACGGACGGTAAGGTGAAATTCTTGTCCCCTGAATTGAGCCTTTCACAGCTGCAAGGTGAAGAAAGTTATCCTCCGGGAATTCAAGGCCCGGAGAAAGTCTGCTTCTTGGAGCACTACTTCAAGGACAGAACCATCGTCTTGGAGGAGAAGATGCCATCCAAACATCAAGAATTACGACCAATGCACCTGGGAAGGCGAGGCGACAAAAATTGAATGCTGACAGAGTATGAATCAACCTTTGGTTGGTCATCACTATCTTGGGGGTGCCCCTTATTTAGTCAACTAGGGGTTTAGAAATAAGGGGTCAACCTGAGCGAGGCACATTCTGGCCTTAATGGTTAGATGCTTGCTGTTTTGGAATGATTGATGTTGGCCCAGATTCCATTATAAGTTGAGTACTCCGCTAGACATGGGAAGTCTGCTAGGTCATCTAATGTAAATTCGCACTTCGTATTTGACTTGGAGCTTCGGCTTTGTATCTTGGACAAGACTCAGGTTTTCCTGCTTGCGTACTTCTATAGGCATCAGTGCTGATTCAAAGATATCAGTGGGGCAAGGAAACCCTGGCACGTCAGGAAGCATGAACTCGTTTCTGTGAAAGCTGAGAAGGATGGTTTCGAGTTTCAGGGTTCTCCGACACTTGGGCTCAAAGACAGATCGGAGCGTTACCGGTCATGTTGTGATGTTTTTTTTTGAGAACGGGGCCCCGAATATAGCTAGCAAGTTCCCTTTCGTCGTGATTTCCTACAGCGTCGCTGTTTAAAAGTTGCCCAGGGTGTTGCCTGGGGTGTCGTCTGTGGTGTTGCTGGCGGCGCTTAGTCGCGGCTGGTGGCAGTGCCCAATTGCGGATGTGGCTGGAAGGTGTTGCGGAGGGTGTTGCCTGGGGTGTTGCTGGTGGTGCATGATTGGTGTTGGTGGTGGTGGTGTGTGTTGCGTGGACATGTGTGATGGCGCGGATTTTTTGTGTCAGTGTTTTTTGCGCCATCGTTACTGTCAGGGTGTAATTCGGTCTGCAATTTTTTTGGGTTTTTCTCGAGGTTTTTGATACTTTTGGTCAAAAACCAAAAAAACCTCGAGAAAACCAAAAAAACAAATTGAGTACAGCAATTACATAAATGATTCAATTGATCTCATTTATTTCATGTGTTTC
>DF244519.1:0-26019 GCA_000507305.1 Breviolum minutum Mf 1.05b.01 | reverse complement strand
TTGTAGCTTGGTGCATGTCAGACAGTCACGTTTCTATGTGCTTTACATTACAAGCAGCGATGCCACAGAAAGAGATGATTAAGAACGTCTAGCTTGAATACTTTTGGGTCAGCAATTTCAGCATGACCATGCTTTCTGCAAGATGACTGCTACGTATTCGCACATGCATGCTACAACAATAATATATTGTGTCAGTTCAAATTGATGTGTATAAAATGCAAGTGTTTATGGGCATCTAAAGGGGAAATGTCTGTTTGCCCCAAAAAAAGGTGGTTCTAAGAACAGCCATTGCGGATAATGTCGCTTAGCCCAAAAAAATGGTCGTTAGGGAACAGCCATTAATTTAATGTCGGTTGAAGATCAGGGTAAAGATACATCTGTGTCTTTGGGTCAAAGCACATCAGTGTGTGGTAACTATATGTGTATTTGACCGCTGTGATGCCTTTGGCTTTAGAAAAAGCACCTGATCCCTGTTGTCAATCTGGATGAATGATATGCCTACGAACCCTGAACACAGTTCTTTCTTGCTTATTGAACAGATGGTCAATATTGACCAATGGTCGGTAACCCACCGAGGCTAACGAATCCCGTGCACTGGATGGTAGCTTCTTGACAACGGAGTTCAGGACTAAGAACGACCATTTGCTGAATTGGGTCCGAAGCCCCTTGCCTGTGGAAAGGTGGGACTATGCGTCAAGACTGTGAAAGTGTGTTGGGGCTTTCATTTAGGTGCGAAAACAAACTGTTTCCTCCTAACTTCAACTTTGGCTTTGTGCTGGCATGTGTTCTGACCACTCAGGTACCGAGCTTACAAGCGGTAAGACGCCCTCTGGCAAAGTTGGATACTATGCCCCTTCGAAAAATTGTGGCATAATGGCATAGTTTATCAAAGTTTTCCTGATCGTTCCTGATTTTCTTCAGTGTTGTTGTCTCATTATTCTCATGCATTTTGTCTTCGAACCGGCTTTGCTTTATCCATGGAGACTAAGGTTTGGAAGCCTTACGTGATACTAAAGACATTGCAAGATTCAAAGATCAATTGGAACGATATTGCCCCTTGGAGAGTGTTCAGCTTGTCCACCCAGCCTGGCACATGTCAAAATAGACAACATGGATACTTAGTTCCAGAACTTGAATAATTCCCACAAGAAGGGCAACCAAAATTCAGCTGCTCGCATTCTGAATTCTTAAGTTCCCGTCGAAGCTTCAAGAGATGGCATTATACTTTGTAGCAATGCTTAATAACGCTTAGCCGAATCGCAGTGACATCTTGATCTCGGAATTGGCCAGGTTCTTTGGACTGACGCTGGGGTGCATTTCATACATCCGTTTCATGGCAGTTTATATGTGAGTCGCACTGTTTTTGATGCATTTGTGGGATGCATGTGTGTGATGCAGCATGGATTCCCCACACCACAATTTCACGCCAAGGTTGCGTTCCTTGGTGCAACAGTACCTGGCGCACAGCGATGTTTCTGCACAAGCCTGAGACAGTCGTGCTAGTTGCTAGCTGCTGTAGCTTCAGTGTTTTGCCATATGCAAGTATGACTTCTACACCATATTGTTCAATTCACCTTTTTTTTCTTGGGGGTAATCGATTTTTGTTTTGGGGTTATTTTTTGCTGTTTTTTTCCCTGCTTTTGCTTTTGCTTTTGCATCATCACCATCATCATCATCATCATCATCATCATCATCACCACCACCACCATCACATCACGGTCTCATGTTCATCGTGATCAACAGCATCAACAACATCAACAATGACAATGAGCAACAAGACACAGCACCAAGACTTCCATGAAAATCTTTGAGCATTCCCTTGCACCAACTGTGCATACCCCACCGCTTTCGCTGGTTTCAAGCCCAAGCCATGGATGCCATGGTCAATGTAGCACCTCAGCCACCCATCCGGAATCCAACTCCAACAAGCAGCAATTAAAAGCAGGCAACAAAAAACAGCTTCCCCGCCCCAAGAACATAATTCCCAAAATAGTCCAGAAGAGATCTCAGGCAGCCCTTTGAGACATTAGAATCTGCAATGTTGTGTGGTTAGGCGACTCAGACTCCGATGATGGAAGCGGACGTGACCAAGAGAGATACTTGTTACAAGCAATATTTGCAGTGTGCATTTTGATGGCAGATGCCATTACAGTGGAATGGATCAGAAAGTAGTGAATATCTCTGATATTGGGAACCTCGTTGGAAGTTGGAGAACTGGTAAGAGCATGTAAGAGCTCAGGTCGCCCTGAATAGATCACCATCGGACCAGTGAGCACCCCCAAAAGCTTGCAGCACTGGTCCATCCTCTACACGGGGATGTTTAGGTAATGCTGGGAGCAGCCAAGTAATACAAAAGAATGAAGACAATCCGGAAGAGGTTGGCACAGCTTTAGGGAGCACTATTGCCAAGGATGCATTTACCTTATTGGATGCGGACTATGCTCCTTGTCTGAATGTATGCAGCAATGGAGTGTGGACGATGAGGATATGTTTTCAAAACGTGAAAGCTATATTCTGGGGGCCTGGGCCCCTGGGCATGTTGAAGTTCTAGGTTGAGTTCAGGACCTGATGAATCCTGTTGCATCAGGAGAGCATTGTCAAGACCAACCAGATAGCAACAGGACCCGCAGACACACCCAGCTGTCGCAGTCCACCGTGTTTTTGATGGCTTGCTTTGGGAGGAATCATCTTGATTCGCAAAACGCCTTTAGCAATCCGCTTTGTGGAGAATTGGCTTCAAGCCTGCGAAGATGAGCGGATCATTACTGAGACACCTTCGGAATCCCGGCTTAAGCGGTTGCGTCATTTTGCGGCAAAGTCAAGGTGAATGGCTGTGATTTAGCAATTGTATCATGATTATTAATGATTGATGTTGTATGCGGACACAGTCTAATCCATTCTGTGATGAAGCACAGGAGGAAGACAGGTTAGTTTGCTTTCCTCAATTGTGCAGTGTTTCCATTCGAAGCCTCAGGTGCTTGGCCTCATGGATTATCCTCACTTCCGTCACCACAACGATGATCAGTCTGCATTTTCTTTGCTTTTCAAGCTTCCTGCCAAATTTGGACGGGACAGGCAACTGACATTATTGCATCTACATTGTCCACTCCAACCCGTTGAGCCGACAAAAATATCTTTCAATTTCTATACACGAGATGTCAAGACAGAATATCACTGAATCTCAATTGGCTTGCCCCTTTTTTCACGTATTTTTCTTGAAGTTTATAAAGTTTAAAGACAACTGCATCTCTACTGTTGCTGACACTGCTGCCCAAAACAAAATCACAGATGTCACACATCATTTCAGGAAATATGGTTTTCATCCATTCTTGCAAGCAGAACGTGACCTCTATGTGGTTGCTGCGCGCAACACTGCAAAGTTCATTGCTGCCTCGTAGCTCTGGTTGCCTATTTGCTGAGGGCATCAAGGGATGTTGAGGGCTTTGCCTTGAATTTTGTGAGAGAAATCTGTGGGCTGCTTTTCAAAATCCAATGCAATGATTCTTGCTGTTCATGTTTTTTTTTCAGATCTTTTTCAATTTTTTCCCAAAGCACGTCGAACACTATCCATCATGGTGAATAAATGGAATTGACGTTGACGTCAAGCACGGTTTTGCTTTCCTTCCCAACATTTTTGTGCAGTTGAATGTTGATTTTGGTTCTTGGTTTCCCAAGCCCCCCCAACATCCCCCAAGTAATTTACTGTAGCATAAATGATCTCTTTCAGTAGTGGAAGCCAAGATTCCCGCATCAGCACCCTGCTCCTGAGTGGTTTGACACATCCAAGGGATGCATTCGCACTAGGAAAGAACTGCTCTCAGGACTTCATTTTGGGGGTGCTCTGACTAGGAAAATCTGGCAACTATCAAAGCCAGAGCACCAGATCTTTGCAAAATTTTGACATTGAATTCTGATTCTGATGAATAAATTTGCAAACAACTGAATCTCAACCTGTCAGAGGACGAGTATATCTCTGCTGCGAATGCAGCTGCTGGAAGCTCGTCGGAGAGTCAAGCGAAAAAGATAGAGCTGCAGTGGTGGCGGGATGTGGTGGCCAAAGCGCCAACTCCAACTCTGCAAGATTTTGGGGCAGGCAACTGGAACCAAAAGATAGAAGAGTGGCAATCCTGTCTCATGCCATCTCATGCTCTTGCGTGGCTTGAATGTGAGTGCATCTTGCGTGAAGGTTTGGCTCGTGCCAAGTAGATTTAGTGTGTTTATTTATAGGATTTTGCTTCAATGGCTCTTGCCTTCAAGCAGCGCCAGCAGAAAGTCCTGCCGTTCTTGGTTGTGCTATGTCTGGCAATGGCATTGCAGTCACTTTCTAAGATCACTGCCGCACAGACCATGCAGTTCTCTTGAGGTTGAGCTCCATCTTCAGTATTATACTGATTACACTGATATACTGATATCTCAACTAGGTGCAGCTTGTGTTTGATTATCCCCGATCTGAACCCGCTCCCCATGGTTCATTGCACTGATCTGGGATCTCAGGTCCAACTTTGTCGGCATCAGCAGCTACCGACGGGAGCTGAAGATGTCCAGATGGGCTGTTTGTGCGCAGGTGAAGGAACCCCCGGCAGAAGGCGAAAAGATCTGTTTTGTGTAGAAACACTCTCCAAATCTGGTACACAAATCTATGTACAGTATAAAGTGTTGCTTAATGTTTGCGATTTCCTAGTTGGATATCCTCACGAAATGAAACTCGAAGTCCATTGTTGGTAGGTGACCGGGTGGTTGTTGACGGCAACGATGGACCAATTGCAACCTGGCAGAAGCCACTGTGGCGCAGGGGGCAGGAATGTGATTGGACATTATGCAAAAAAATGCTATAAGGGCAATAATTCAATAGGCGATGGGGGCTCTGCCGACAAGCCTCTTATCTATTAGAGTCATAATTCCGACATGTTTTGAACCAGGTAGTGGCAAAGATAGACGGCAAGTACTACGCGGTGGGGTCACTCGGTTTCCTCCACTGTGGCAATTGACAGTGAAAGCCATGACAGATTCTGGGTGAAATTTCATGCCAGGTGGATGCGAAATGCCCTCATTTGGGCCTGCCAATGAAGCAAGGGAAGATCGAAAACGGGTAACTGGCCTCAGAGCCACCGAAAAAGAGCAGCCTGATTGCTGATGTTCAGTCTTTACGAACACATGAATTTGCATAGAATTACGATATGGTATGATATTCAATTTTGGATATTTGATATGTGATATGTGATATGTGATATGATTTAATTATTGATATATGATATGACTTGTTAGATTGAAAATTAGGTAGGTTGTGTATATATACCCTAAGCATCCAAACCCTAAGAATTTGTAGGGTTTAAACCGAAACATCGGGTATCGGAGAGTTTTGGGAAATACCTTAGGTTTGTACCGAGAACCTCGGGTTTTACCACTATTTGGCGTTTTGTTGAATCTAAGATCCTTATGTAGTATAATCAAAGGATAATATAAGATATATTTGGATGCTAAGGGTTTACATGTTCACGGAATCATAATGAATCACATCCCCAACGGTCCATCTCCGGCCACGCACAGGATATCGAGATGCTGGGTCTTTGGCCCAAGAAGGAGAGCAATTTATGGGTCAAAAGTATACCCCAAAAGGGATTTACAAACAAAATATAATATCATGAAGATCGAAGGGTCATAAGATCATATCATACGGCCATTTGGTTGAGCCATAGCGGCTACTACAGCCCTTTAAATCTCAATACTATATTCTAAATAAAAACCCATAACAAAAAAAACATGAGTGCCCACCGGCTGTGATCGCCAGTTTTTCCCCTCGAGTGATGCATCGCGTCGCACAGTCTGGCTCCCAAGAGTCCTGGAGCAGGGAAAGATGGATCAACCATTCATCAAATGATATATAAATTGGATGTCTTTTCATGATCGACATAAAGATCGGTTTTATTGATTATAATTTGCTTGCGTTGCGTATGCTCGCATTGTGCACTCAAAATTATGATTGGAGTCGGAGGTGTGTTTTTTCTGCACTGTACCCCGCAGCCATTTTGAATCTTACAGTGCTTCGAGCGATCTTCGAATCATGGGGAGAAATTTGAAGACTCCTGCTGCTGAACCCGCTGACACTTTGGATGTGACTGGTATAGCGGAGGAGTGGGACCAGTGCGATGAAGTCCGTGATCGTTTGAGAGATGGTCAAGGGCTCATCCACAAAGATGCTGTTTTGGAGGATGTTCGGGGCTGTGTCCTTTCTTCAGGTTTGTTGGTCCCCGTCCTTACCCGAATGTCACTCAAAGAGTCCAAGCCTTTGCCACCAATTACAGAGTTGAGGGGTGAGATAGAGAAACTGTTTGTGAAAAACAAACGTGTACCATCTCCCGAACTAGTTGATGAAGTGGTGAAAGGAAGTTGGAGGGTGAAAAAGTTTTGTGGGTTTGTCAAAATGAAAGCTCGCCGCGAAGAAGTGAGCACAGTTACTAGAACAAAGCTTGGAATGTTTTCTTATGTTTTCTTTAAAAAGCAACCCCAAATTTTTCGATTGCGATGTTGTTTTTTTTTGCTTTCCAACCGTACTAAAGATGATGAACTCAACCACGATTGGCTTTCGGGTTTCAGGTTGAGACTTTCCAGAACCTATGCCTCATTCTCAATCCTATGTTGCAGGTTGGGCGGCTATAAGAAGGGTCCGAACACAAAAACATTTTTCCATGTGGATTCTGATTATTTGACTCCAGGGTTCGAATGATAAAGCGATTAGAATCGGCTTCCTTTGTAGTTTCACCAGTTTATACGGTTCTCATCTAGATCACATCTTCCGCAGGGGGTGGTCGATGAGATTAACGAGAAGCAAGAGATGAAGAGGAAGAAACGTGAATCGCAACAGGATGGGGTTAAATTGGGAATGCTCAGTTCGGGCTCCTTTTAACTGAAAAGAACTTAATACAAAAAAGATACAAAAAAGAAGAATAGCCCAGCCAAATCCAGCCTCTTGACTTTTTACATGTTGTTTCCAATCATCTTTGAACGCAGGAGTTGGAAGCCGAAGAAAATCATGATGAAGATGAATGGGACGACGAAGCCAAAGATGAGATGGCGCAAGATGATGCATGTGCCACCGAGACCGTCGAGACCAAAGACAGTGGGGATATTGGGGAAGCTGGTGTTAAAAAGGAGGAAAAACCCGAATCAGGGAAGGATACCACCAATGTTGTTGATAAGGGAGGTGAAAAACCCGAAGCACCAAAAATTCAAAAGATTCCCGAGAATGTTGAGAAGGAACTTGCAAAACCAATTGTTCCGCGAAAACTTTTCCCAGATGAAGTTTCCCCAGATGCCCCTCCGATTCTTGATGATGAAAAACAAGAACCACCCAAACAAACGCTTTGGAATGAAATCAATGGAGAAGTACCACCCGGTGAAGAAGTACCCAAAAAGACTTCAGCTCCTCAAGAAGCACCCCAAAAAGAAGATGAAGTTCAAGGTCAGGAGGTGACAGCGAGTACTTTGGTTGTACTTATATTGCTTTTTTTGATCGGTGTAACACTCCGAACCTTTTATCTCGATAGCCTTCAAGTCACCACCATCCACATCAAAAAATAAGGTGCCGATGAGCTGATGAAACAACGAAAGGAGATGATGGAGCAGTTGAAGACGAGTTTTGATCGCACATACTACATCGATCGATTGGATAATATATAATTTCGAAATATTTCGAAAACAATTTCGCCAAAAAAAATGTATAATGATACTGACTGAAAATATAAGATCGTAAAAATTGGGTTTTACCTCACAGTCGTCACTGATTTGTTGCGACCACCCAGGATCCGGGAGAAAATTCGCCAGAGCAAGAGCGAAATCGTTCGGACTGAATCTCCCCCAGTTTCTGGTGAATCAGGCATGATGGATTTGGATGATTTGGGATTTTGGGTCGGTTTGCTGTCCATTCTTTTTCTCCAAACGATTCGAGAACGATTAAACATATTAAAGTGAGAACGATTCGAGAAAAGATATCAAATATTTCAGACTTTGTCGGACGTTTAATCGGACATTTTTGGACAAATCTGTTAGACTATTTATTTTAGAGAAAAATATCGACAGTCTTTTGCTTTACTTCTTTGCAACCTCCTACTCAACCTCCCACGCTGCAGGCCCTCCTGGCTCTGTTGTGGCGGTGGCCGGCGACAATGCCGAGACTATGCCCCTGGATGTGTCTTTGGCAGCGGATCTCAATTCGACGATGGAAGTTGCAGAATCACCAATTCACGATCCCGAAGAAAAACGACAAGTTTTTCAAAAGGTGAAAAAACCTGAGAAGAGAAAGGTAAACCCCAAAGATGATGATGAGAAAGATGTCAAGGTATACCCATCGGGAAGCAAGGAGAAGCCTGTAGAGAGGAAAGATGATGATGATGACGAAGAATTTTCCGATTCGTTATATCACAGTTCTGAGAATGAAGAGGCACGATTTGAAACAATATTTAATCGGTCATACGAAATATGTTTTTTCCGAGCCAAACCTTTTTACTTTCTGCATGCATATTGTTTTTCTTCCTTGATCCTCCCTTTTACAGCCTGAACCAAACACCTTCATCCGACAGGAAGCTCCACGAAAACCGCCAGCCATTACTCGACGTGAGCAGATCGATTCGAAGAAAGACGATTCTTCCGGACGAGGACGAGCCCGAGGACGAGGCAAAGGGCGAGGTCGAGGCCGTGGAGGAAAAAAATCGGAAAAAAAGGAAAAGGCAAAGAAGACTGAAAAGAATGATGATGATCAGTGGTTTTATGAGGAAACTTTGGGTCAATGGTTTTGGATTGGTGATGTAGATGAACCAAGCACCACAAAAGAGAAGAAAAAGAAATCCAGCCCAAAAGTTGAAGCCGATTCCAAAAAGCCTGTAGATTCGAAAAAGAGGTCAGCTAGCAAAGGTGAGGAGAAGGAGAAGGTAATCAAGAAACCAAGATCGGTAAAGGAGCAGCCAGATCAACCCATAGAAACAAGGAAGAGGAAGACAAGGTCTGAAAAACATGTCGAACCCATCCCTGCAGCACCCATGACCAAGAAGGACCAAAAGCAGGAAATTCTCGATTTTCTTCTCAAAATGAGGGGTGTGAGTGAAGATGATGCCAAAAGTACTTTGAAAGGGATGCTCCCCAACTACAGTGCCAATCGATTTGATTGCTCACCGGACATCTACTGGGTACGAAAAGGAGTAAAAGGAATAGGATGCGGGGTGAGGTGTCAGTCTGAGGGAAAAAGTGTTGGGTTCTTTGCTTACCGAGCACAATGCAACGATTGGATCTTTGCTATTGCAGCAGCCATCAAATCAGCTGATATCCTCGTAACTCCTATGCATTATAGTCATTTCACACGACCGATACTTGAATGCTGTGTCCAAATGATTTTTTCTTTCCACAAATCTTGGATAGTCTATAGACAGTGTTTTTTGACCGGCTTCTTTGAGGCACGTTACATCCACGGCTACCAGAAGGAGAACCCCGACTCTGAAGTGAGCTTGCAGGCAGATCCGGAGGTACGCAAAGTGAGGGATGCAATCGCAAAAGCGGCTGGAAAAGCACTGCAAGATTTATTGTCTATTTTGGTCTCAGAAAAAGACCGATAAGACCGCCTGAGATCTCAAAGAGATTAGAAGTGCACCATTTGATTAGATCGCAAGATTATTGCCAGTGTGCACAATGTGTGCTTTGTTTATCGGAATATTTTGCTCGACTCTAAAAAACAATAATTTCAAGAATGAATTCTTCTAATTGCTGTGTTTAATCTCCATCTGTTTGATCAAAAGTCTGGGGTTTGCAAACATTGGCATTCGCGCTGGCTTAGGGCATTGCTGATCGCTGGGACGTTTCCGGTGGCTTCCAATGGTGATGATGATGATTTGATGATGATGACTCGATCTATCCTCAAAAAGTGTTTTTGTGAATTCTGAATAATTGATTCGAACTATTCACCATACCCAAAAACTTGATTCGAAATCATTTTGGTATCCCGATGCCACCAATCCCGAATGGAGCACCTTCTCGTTTTGATTGTAGGGTGTAGGGCCAAAATTTTGATCTTGGGACCGAGTGGTGAGGAAAAACATCGAAACAAATTGAACGAACAAAGTTCTTTTTTCCGATTCCAATTGATTCCAACCTTAAAACTGAACTTGGATCGGATTTCTCAACAAATTTAGTTTTTGGTATTTCCCATTCCACCACCACATTGTGACATGCTGCGGTCCTTCAAGCGAGTTGAAACCAAACTGCATGGCTGGGGCTGATCCTCAGTCATCGATAGTGCGATCATGGAAAATGATCCGTTCTGGCTCGGCGTCTTTTTATCGGATTGCGCTTTTTGTTTTGTATATCGATTGAATTAGATAAAGTAAATCAATCAAAAATGAAGAGTCCGATTCCTTGAGGTTTTGTAGAGAATTTATAACTTCTAAATTCTTATAGATGGAAGTCGGAAATCCGAAGAAACTACCTCAAGTAAACCCAAACCGGGATATTATCATCGGGATCGAATGATCGAGGGTTTCAGTTGTTGGTTTTTACATCACTTCGAATCGCGGAAAGCAATAGAAGTGTAACAAAAGATCAGCAATCATTGTCCCCGAAAATCGCATTGCTGAGGCCATGCCATTTTCCCTTTCTGCGAAGCAGCAGCGGAATCTTTACAAGACGAAGGCTGAGGTAAACAAACGTGGTCCCGGACATGGTTTTATTCAAATGCTTTCAATCCGAATGCTGTTTGCCAATAGCTAAAACTTTGAGAATACTTTGAGAGCTGTGATCCTTTTCCATAGTTTGGCTCAGCACAACAAAAAACCGATGCAAACAGTCTGAAATTCAATATATCGATTCTGCCACCAAAATGATAGATCAAATATCATAGTGTCCGATAGGCTTCAGATTCTCCCGGATTCCAATGGATTTTCGTAATGAAACACAAAAAAAACTTCAAACCTCTGGTGCTCAAGACTGGGCCTTGCTAGACAGCCATGCCATGCTTAGATTCGTTAGTTTGGCGGCTTTGGGCGCTACGTGCTCCCAAGGCTTGCTTTTCAATCGGATACCGTATTTTTAATTGATGTCGAGTTACGGAATCCAAGCCAAGTTTCCATCCACAGTCACAGGCTTTTGTGATGTGCATCCTCCTGCTTTGCTGGACATACGAAACCAATCAGGCAGGATGGATCCGAAAAACTTTGGGTTGCGAGTGCTGATGTAAAATAGATGATTGGTTTCGGATATATTTTCCAAACAGCAGGAAAATGTATGGTATCCCACTTTGCGTTGGTGCTTCTATCGAAACATTATGAAATTCTCTTGTCAATTTTCGAACTTGATGCTTCCGGCACTCTTGCTGCAGGAAGTGCAATGGGTAGAATTCTTTGCTGGTTTGGGGAATTTGACGACTATGGTGAGAGCCTCGTGCTACCCGAGTTTGAGGTTCGACATCTTGGACCACCAAAAGGAACCCAATAGGTCTTCAAACTTTATGGATCTCACCCATGCATCGGGATTTGGGTTACTTGGCTTCCCTTTCTAATTGAAAAAAGAACAACATTCCTCATAGTTTGCGATGTTTGAATTTTCTCTAAAATTGAATGCCCAAATCTACACCTTCCAGCATTTCAATACAAAGCCCAGGCTGGCCATCCTGGCGTTGCTTCGTTGTGTTGCACACGACTTCGCCTGTCATTTCGGCATTAAGTGCAGCAGCTTTTCGAAAGTGAACCGTGGCACTTCACGAAGATCAGCATGTGATCCAATCGGATTTTGTGAATACCACTCCGTAAGAATCGGAAATATTCTGTTGGAAAGGACAGGTTTTGAACGATTCAACATGGATCGGATTTTCATTTCAATCATTTCGACACATGTCAACCAATTTGAATTCATTTGCCCCTCAATACGAAATTGTCTGTTTTGCAGGACATCTTTATTGGTGCTCTTAACCACTGCGCTTGGCGGAGTGTGGACTTTGGAGCAGCCGTCGGGGTCGGTCCTAGAATATTATCCTACCTGGCGAGAAGTCATGTGCAACATCTTTCGTTGCGGGGGTGATCATGCTGTCTTTTCCTTAGAATTCTGATCCTGTGCAACTGAATCGGTTTTGAACATTTTTGAACAATGATGTTCTCACACGGATAAATACAATTTTGTGGCACCCTGAAGTATATATCGAGGTTCAAATGGTAAAATGGTGGATGAAGCACTATGAATCGCAAACGGCAAAACGCCACTATGCTTTTGGGAATACGGATGTGATCTTGGGTTTGGACCGTGGTGTTCTTCGAAAAGTGAAACATAAAGGCGGTAGAAAAATTCAAACAGTCGTGCACTATCTGGACAAGACTGGCACCAAGAGATACAAAGGCACTTCCCATCTTCGCAAAACTGAGAATCTTGTTTTGAATCAACTTCAAATCATTTTGTTTGAAAAATGATCGGAGGAAGGTGCTTTTCATTTTGAATGTCCTTTTTTGATCGATTTGTTTTTGAATTCACCATGAAACATTTTACGCAGCCGACACCCGGTTTTGCCCAGGCAATATCCGATGCCTTTCGCCAGAGCAGTGACGGATATGATCGAGAAGATGAAGATGGCTGCTAAAGGGTGTCCTCAGCTGCCGCCAGATGTTCCAACGGCTCTCCAAACCCTGACTGAATTGGAATGGTATGAAAGTGATGTCTGGCAATTTGCCGGCCTAGATGATTTGTATCAATATTTGAGAAATGCTGCAGCCCTGAAAATACCACAGGACTGGAAACCTCATTTCCCGAGAAAGCTTTAGGAAGTTTTTTTCTCACAAGATGGTTGGAAGTTGATTAGTCTTTGAAAACTTAAATCTACCCCAAAACAAAGGAAACAGAAACCATATTTTACAACTATTTGTCCGATTCTGAAAAAAAAGTTAGGGTTCGTTTTTTTTGATAATTGGCACCCGTACCATACCCGTACTAACCCCGTATTAACCCCGTATTTCATTTAGCAAACCCTGGGTTTGGTCTGAAAACCCTGGTTCTTGTTTACCCGTACTATAACCGTATCCTAGCCGTATTAACCCCGTATTTTCCCGTATCAAAAATATGGGTCCGTATAGCTCCAAATTACATGTTTTCCAACCATCTTTTTCACGGTTCGGATGGAGCGAATCGGAAATTTAGAACGCAGTTGGTTTCCCCGCTGCCTTTCCAATCAATGCAGAACCAAAATTAGATAGCCAAATTGGATCAACATCGATATTTGCACAATCGGATGGAAAAACAAACGCCAACTGCGTGCTTGTTATTCACCTGTGTGACGAATTGTATTTACACCTCAACTCAAGAGCTTTCAATTTTGTTTGCAAGACTTTTGATGTAGCCATTTGGATCAGTATCACAAAAACTTGGAGATCTTAGTTCTTTCCAATAGGCCTTATGAGTGTCGACTCTCAATCCCAGCGGTGGAGTTGTGGGACTCTGCAAGATGGTGTGAACCAAATGGATCTATCTCTTGCAGAACAAGATTTACTTCAGAAGATCCAGGCGACAATTCTTACTGAATCAATTAAAAAAGTAATCTGTTGGTAGTATTTCCCCATCTGACAGGCTTTGGATGATGAAATCAAGTCCAAGGAAAACACCGAAGCCTGAATCTGAGAGACATACAAATCGAATCTGCAGACACGGCATGCCCGATATATATAATTGATCTGGACCGATACGATATGTGCATGGAACTTTTACAACTCCAAATTCATGTTTGATCCATCAATGGATTGTAAATATAATGTGAGCAGGTACCTTTTCATTTTGGTTTTTATCGAGGTCAAACCTGTGGATGATATCGCATCTATGGAAACGTTACCAGCCGAGACCTCAAAAAGATTATTATGTTGCTTCCGATCACACGACATTTTAAATACTAAACCCTGTACACTCAATTCAATAGTTCTCGAAAATTGCTTCCAAGTTGGTGAATTGTTTTGAGAACCTGTCGGCGACCAAAACAATTGTTATTTTTACCGCACCCGTGTCCAAGGCGTCTGCCGAGGAGCTCCAATGCAGTGGGGTCTCAATCCTGGGCTCGGAAACCGTTTCTGTCGCAAGTCTTGGATGGAAAAAAAAACGGGCAATCATTAAAATGCAGTTCGGAATGTTGTTTGATTTGTTTTCGATTGGTGGAAACGATCCCTTTAACTTAATTGTTTTTATGAATGGCGGCACATCTAAGGAAAAAAAGAATGTGGGTATGGATGGTGACGGACAACCTGCCGCTCCAGTCACTAAAGTTGTTCCCACACCAGTGAGAAGTATGGTTGTGGAACCACCCAAAGAAACTGCTGTTTCAACAATGGAACCGACTCAAACCGGATTAGAGGTGGAACTGAATCAACCTGAACCAGTACAGGAACCGAATCAAGTAGTTGTGAAAGAACAGCAGGTTTCTGAAGCCAATCCCGTTGAAGAAACACCAGAACCAGTCAAAGAAGGTGGAGCGAAATCCCGCAAGGCTTGACCATGTTGGAACAATTTTTACGATCGATTAAATCATGATGATAATTTGGAAGACTTTCTTTGTACCCCGAACCAAATAAAACGTCAGCTCCCTTGCTTGCCCCGCAGGCGCTATTACGGCTTCAAGCAAAATCACGACTTAATCGGTGGGTCAAGCCGCATCCAAAGCAGCCGCATCTGGATGCGCCTGAATGGCTTGTCAAAGAATGGAAGACTGGTGTGCGCAATGACATTGCGGACCTCCTTTCCCACTGTAATTTCCAGAAGGATCGAAATATGTCAAGAATTCGGATTTTGTTGAAAATCAAATTGGCTAAAACTTTTACTAAAGTTTTTCCCTTCATTGGCCAGCGCCATCTCACATACAGGAAGTGTTTCTCAACAAGCTGCTCATCTGCGTGAAGAAAAAGCAGAAGATCGAGCTCACCAAAGAAGAGGGATGGCACACCGAATCCGAGATGGTTGACCTAAAGTGGTCTCGGTGAGGGTCTCATCACAAAATCAAGAAATTGCACCACTTAAATATAACATGTGGTTCTAAATGCAAATCGGAACATTGAACCTTACTAAAATCAAATTATAGTCGCTGAGGAAGAAGATCGCCGGAGCCAAAGAGAAATGCAAAGCTTTGGGTGACAGTTTCTACAGGCACCAACTTTATTTGAACGTACAGCTTTAGTTTGTTTTAGCTTTGATTGGTGATAAATTCTTGAAGCGATGCACTTTCCAATGCAAATGTTTCTTTACTTTTTTACCATTTCTGTACCCGAACTTTTCATCCATTGAAAGGAGAAACGAGTATGACGGAGAAGAAGAGTTTTGGATTACTGTCAAAGAATGTGGCAAGAAGACAGAGTCCACTACCTACTCCGAGACGCATTCCAAGGAATGCGAGGCTCATATTGTATTTGATCACATGCATGGCTATATACCTTTCACAAATCATTCGATCTATAGCAAACTTTAAGATCGAAAATATCGAAACCTTGAGGCCACTGGTGATCCTACTTCCGACTTGGTTGGGGCTGGCAAATTTACGATGCTGGATGCTGCAACGAATAGGACTGCAGCCGCCGTTCCCGCGGAAAAGGATGCGAAGACATCTAAGGGTGGACAGGTAGGGTCGTTGAAAACATTGGAAACTACGATAGACTGTAAAACAAGTCTGCTTTTCACATTGGAAGAATTCATTTGAACTCAATCAGTTTGGTATCGTAATTATGTTTTTTCTCTGTGCCAGCCTTGCTTGGCAGTCGAAAGACACTTTGAAGAAATTCATGGATTCGATCATCAGCAAAGCTGGTAAATTGCGACAATTGGTCCGAGAGCTTGAAACAAAGTACGATGACAAAGCTGCTGCTTCGTAAGAACCCCAGTAGTAGACCAAACATTTTTTCGAATATATTTCCTTTTGAGACAAGATGCAACTCCGAAATAGTCTCCACTGCCAATGCAACGTATCGCCCAGGTGCGTTACTTCCTTAAAGTCGCAAATCCAGAAAATGGACGAATCGTACGACAAGTGCCAGCTGGTGTGGACCAAAGGTGAAGTGGAGGGCTTCGCCACTGATGAGTTTCTCAATTCCAAATTATCTAAATTTGCGACACAATCAAATTGAAATGCCATTTTTCGGATTCCTCTTACGACGATCAACCTGACATGTTGAATTTCTCCTATTCTTTTTCAATTCATTTTTCTTTTTCCCACAAGGTTCCATGGTGAAGCAGAGAAGCAAATCAAAGCATCGACTTACGTGTCGGGCCCCTATTTCAATCCAAGAAAACTGAATACCATAGAGCTGGTGACAAGTATTTGCCTTAGCCGGCCCAGGTGCAGTGCTGCCACTGGCGTTGAGATGAAGATCAGGACCGATATATGGTGGGGGGAATGTATTAATTGTGAGCAAATAGATTTCTTAATCCGTTTCCAAATTTTCGATCCGACACTAAAAACGAAATCACGTGCCTTTATGAATTTTCGAAAGCAAACAATTAACGTTTCAAATAGATCTACCACATGAATTGCAGGAATGCCAAGAAGTTCTACACCAAGCGCAAGCCGGATGCTACTGATGGTGATGCTGACAAGCCCGAAAAACCGGTCAAGGCACCGAAAGGAAAGGCCAAAGCGAAAGCTGGGGCCAAATAGATCCTTATGTCGGAACACTGTATGACCAGGGAGTGCAGTGATTGACTGAAAGGATGTTTTAGGGATGCTGTGTGGTACATAACCTGGTCGGATTGTGGTCTTGAAAACACTATCAAACGTTTGACGTTCGATTTTTTTCTGACCCGCAAAAAAATATTTTAGTTTCCAAAATTCATCGACTGAATTATCCGATCACCTGTTGTCTCTTGATTTGAAAATTCTCATGAAAAGACCGCGAAAGAAGCCAGTGGATTTATGTACTTCCAATAGTCGGTCAACAGTCAAAGTGTGGTTTTCACCGCAAAAGCTTTGTCAGGGGATGGCGCAAGGACATCAAAAAATAGTGGAAAGGATGCATGCACAACGTTTGCGTGGTTTCAAAATGTGTATCGTTCATGGTTTGAAAAATGTATGTTCAAGAATTGTATTCTATAATTTTTTGTTTTTTTTTCCACGGTTCCAACTTCCAGACTAAACCACGACCCGGCCATGACAGGTCAGAAGCCAGGTCGCACCATTCGTAGCTTTGCCAAGCGAATTGGCGAAGGGGTCCAGAGCTCAACAGCGAATGTTGCATGCGCAACTTGGGAAGGAAACCTGGCTCGTCGTGCGGAAGATATTTCCGGTTCAAACATTTGGAGATTTTTTTTTATGACCTGAAAAGGTTTTAGGCCATGATTGAAACCGACCAGCTAGTGATTTTTATTAAGTGCGAAATTCTTTGAAGTTAAAAATGTTTGTACCAGAAAAGGTATCCAAAAATCGCAAATGCAATTTACTGCAAAACACAGACTTTGTGGCTTCCCCCTGCCATGGACTTCGAGACTGCTGATGACGAACTGTTTGATCTATTCACTTGCCATCGATCAGAAACCTGGCTTTGAAGATTGAAATTGTATGAATCAGAGTTTTCTTGGGGCCACCAACAGACCAACAAAACATCGATCCATCTTTAACTTTCCTTCCACTTTTCGCCCATCAGCTCAACCAGCCAGGACGAAGCGTTGCCTTTTCCATGGAGGCAATGCAGAACCATAGATCGAGGGCCTCGCAGATTTGCGGAGGTTGGATCGGAGGATAGTGGTGATGTTCCCAATGCCAAACGTCAGAAAGTTTGTCGATCAAGTGGTTCATCTTTTGTTGATCTTCCTTGGTATGAAGATATTGGCTTACCCTGCATACCAATGAAATGCATTACGTTTCAAGTTCCTCCCCTTGGATCTACAGCTGGAAGTGTTCTTAAACATTCTCTACGTGTATTGGATGCCATTTTTCGCAAGCACGATCCCTGCATCTTCAAAGTCGGTTGGACCCATAGCCCAGCTTGGCGTTGGAGCAATTCATTGTATGGATACGATAAATCCCGTGATGGCTGGACCGATATGGTTATTCTCTACATTTCCGATGAGCCTTACGGTCCAGCCATGTTAGAGGCAACACTGATTGACAAACATTTTGGTAACTCGGATTTGCTTTTAATTTTCGGTATTATTGTTTTGGATTTTTCCCCAATTATGGTTTCCAACTTCATTGCTTAAAAGGATTGACCTAAGACTTGGTCGACATACCGTTTTTCCTCCAAGGCAAGCCTGGGTGTCGAAATGTGAAGCTTGGTGGTGATACTGCCACACCGCCATCAGAGGCCTCAAAGAGGTGGTATACAACCTATGCTGTGTACAGATCCTTTAAATATCCTCCTCCTGTCCCAAAGTTGGAGAAACATTCATAGATCGTTTTTGCATGCGTGTTTTGTGGATCGGTGCTTCATTTAGAAAAAGGTGCAGCCTATAATTTCTGAATCGCTCATTTGCACAAAAAAACACACCATCGGACAATTCATTCCGATTTGATGTTTTTTGTAGTGAATTCAAAAAGCATAGTTTTCACACGATCGCAGTTGACAGTTTTGCGATTCAATCTGTTCTTGTTGATCTGTTTCCATCTCATTTTTCTTCTTCCCTTCGCTACGCGTCCAAGGCCTCATGCCGGTCTGCGATTGATGCTGCCCGGAACGTTGTTGCTGATTTGGGAGTTTCGTCTACGGCTCGCTCAGGGGGGTTAACTGAGCTGGCTGCATGTAAAGACACAAATTCAGAAAGGGATTGCAGGAGACTGTTAGTCACGAAGTACCGATTGTCTCTACCAATTGAAAGATCAGTTTTGGAAACTGGTAATCCGTCGGTGAACCTTCCAATCTTGAAAATGACAAGTTGGCTTAGCTTCATGCTACAGAACAATTGTTGGCATGTGCTTTGCGGGTTGGTGAAGCCCAACAAAGTTCGGGAAGCAGATATTCTATCAAATTTCTGGACAAAATATAGAAAGGTTTGCCCACAACATGATGTTTTCAAGATGGCTGCTGCTGGTAGCCTGCAGCTGGAGCGAACAGCTCCAATAGTACTTCACGGAGACGAAGGCAGAGGTAGAAAACATACGGCATATTTAGTGGTCTCATTTCGAGGAATTCTTGGACGAGGAATTGCGCCGGGTGAGAAAATGAAACGATCAAAGAAAGTGAAGAAATCTTACTTGAAGCAACTTTGCAATTACAAAGGGCATAGCTACACTTCCCGATACATGATTGCAGGACTGCGGAAGTGCGATTATACTGGTGGGAATTCGGATGTTTTTCCTGCTCTGATGTCTTCCTGCTCCGAGCAGGCACGATCAGTGGCTACGACGGGTGCCTTTGACCTCAATGGCCAAAGGCATTGGTTGATGATGCTGGGCATTACTGGTGATTGGCCCTGGCTTCACAAGTCAGGTGGTTTCAAGAGATCATTCCACAATGCTCAAAAAAGGAAAAATCAAGTAGCTGCTCATGGCATTTGTCATGAATGTCGAGCGGGGCAGGATGAATTCCCCTTTGAGGAAGTTGGTACAAAAAGGCCGCTTTGGGTCGAAACATCTTTCGAAGAAGATCCCTTTACCACTCCTTCACCATTCCGGCAGGTGCCTCACGATCAAGGAAAATTACCATCAATGTGGATGTGGGATTTTTTCCACACGTGGCATCTCGGAGTTGCAAAGCGATTCATTGGATCTGCCATAGCGTTGCTTTCAATGCAGGAAGATGCGGGATCGGTGGACGACAGATTTTTATTACTTTCGGATCGGTACATTGGGTGGTGTTCTCAAAACAGACGTCGGGCTCACATCCAGCGTCTCTCAAAGGAGAGCATTGGTTGGGTGACCACGAGTCATTATCCATGTGGAATTTGGCATAAGGGCGAGTTGACGACTGTTTTGATGAATTTTCTGGAAGCAACATTCACTCAAAGAGATTTTCCCGATGAACAACTTTTTGAACTTGTGAAGCAAGCAACCAATGCAATCAATTCTGCAATTCGAATCATGTACACATCTGATCTCTGGTTGACCACAGATCAATGCTACAAGGTGGCAGGGTACGGATTACGATTTCTCCGGAGGTACGAAGAGCTTGCACGTCGATCCAGGGATCGGGGAATGAATCTGTTCGAGTTTGCCCCTAAAATGCATCCTTTGCAAAAGATTTTTCTTCCGCTACATTGGGGAGCTACTGATAACATCGAGCAATGGAATCCTCTTGCTGTTTCCGTGCAACAATGTGAAGACTTCATAGGTCGGCCATCGAGGCTTTCTCGACGTGTTGCTGGTGGTTCCATTGCCCCACAGAGGGTGATGGATCGTTATTTAATGGCATGCTATTCTCAGTGCATGGATAGCTGCAGGTTACATAGTTCGGCCTTAAGTGACCTAGAGCCCTTTTGTAAAGCACATTGAATTCTACTTCTATATTTTTGATCCACAAAACTCGCATGCATAGTAACCAAAGCAGTTTGAAATTCAAGAAGTGAGGTTCACTCAGGCCAAGTCTCAAATTGGGAGCAGGAAACGCACAGGTGCAAAAAACTTCAGCCAAAATGGCGAGCGAAAGGCAGGGAGTGGGATTTATTGATATTTTCAAGAAATGATCAAGTCATCAAATTTCATGAATTTTGAGAACCTTGGGTTTTGTTTTCAAACCTCGGGTTTAGAGCTGCACCCTACGTTTTTTCAGGGTTCGGAATCCCAAGGTATATATATATACTACATACATTCTACTATTTGCTTGCACTTCAGTGCATTGAAGCTTTGACCTCAAAATGACTTCAAGCGCCACCTGTTGTTTGGTAGTTGATGTCGAAGGCCGGATGGGCCAACGTTGACATGCAATTTCCACAACTCAGAGTTGCAAACTCAGAGACAAGGGAAGATGGAAGAGGGTTTGATCCGAATGTGCTTCCTCAAAGAGGACACAGTCAAAAGAAGCAATTTGAATGCAGAGACAGATTTCACTGACTTGCAGTGTTTGCTTCTTTGAGTGTTTTCTCCCTTTTTTCTGAAAAAATATATACTATGGATATTACCTTTCCTCCCCAAAAAAAACGGCAATGAAAAATTCCATCCCGATTGTAAAGGCTACTAGTGGGAGGGACCTGTTTCCATTGTGCTCATGAGTACTTGATGCAAGTTGCTGCCAAGGTTTAACATGAAGAGCGGTGTTTGCACGAAGCGCACGGGCCCAGTACTGTATAGTATTGTATCTAAATACCGTATATTTTGTGAGAGGTGTCCATTCGTCAAGCCAACTGTCCCTTTCATTGCTAGCTTCATGTGATAGTCGTTTACTCAATAGATACGAAGTACCTTCCAGTTGGCTTTGTTGTGAGAAGCTTGTAATTGCCGCAGGTAGAAACTGCATGGTATGGTTTGACCAAAAGGATTCGCACAATTTGAAGGTTTGGCTGAAAAGTGATAGTACTTGTGTAAAGTGTAATTTTGCAGCCGAATAGTTTCGTGAGCCGGTTGAGCCATGTGGAACACGTTGCTCCTACTCACTTCACTGACTTTGGGAACTGCTTCCGGACAAAGCAGGAACTTCACAGTCTACTCTGCACCTATCAAGCTGAGGTATGGTGAGGTATACAACTATATGCAAGGACCCTTGAAGCTTCCGGAGGATGTTGTCTCAAGGTATGCCGGGGACAAGGACATGGCCGTCACAGGCTTTGATGTTGAGATGGTACGTCAAAAGGCCGATGGTTCAGAAACCTTGGTCAAGTTGAACGATCACTACTTGCATCACTACATTCTCTCAATGGGTCACGTTGAGACCATGAACCCTGGCAAAAAGAGAACACGGATGATGGAAAAATGAAAACGTTGTGTGATGTCAATGTGAAATTGCCGCATTGGATTTCAATTGCTTGTCATCTGAATTTGAGTGACCTTGAAACATCTCGATTCCCTGTTACCAAGGAACAAAGTGCTTCATCATGCGGCAGAAGACAAGATGTTTGCTCGAATGCTTGGAAACTGTCATGGTATGACTCGGGCTCCAATTCATGCCTTTTTGACATCTCTTGGAGACAATGAGGACCTGGTCACTTTTGGTAGTGCTGCAGGAGCTGAGTACCGGCACAATCCTCAACGCTACAATGCACCCTTTCGAAGGGTCATCAAGAAACCGCAAGTTTGGGTGCCAACTTTTCATGTCATCAACACCAACAAGCCAGTGACACACAAGTCCTTGCCCTACTCTCCATTGTTGGAGTGCCCTTGCACACCTCAACGAAAGATCGACGTGGCTAATGGAACCATTGATGGATATCCTCCAGATCCACCAATTCAGTGCAGCCGTTCCTTTGCAGCTACTGGAAACCCTTCCTGTAGTCTATCCACATATGTTGGAGGATGGAGATGCTGTGAGCATGGGGTCTTTCTGATTGATACTGATAAGGAGTGCAGTGATCCCAAGTGTTCAGAGGAAGCGCAGGATGAAGTCTTCATGAAATACACTTTCTATTATGAAGATGCAAGTCCTGAGACACGTCCTATGGAGCCCAGTGCATGTTGTGATGTGACTGGCACCACGCAAGGTGTGGAGAATATCGAGTATGATGTGCCAAAATGTGCATTTGGTACTCCCCCAGAACAGTGCCTCCATGTTGCGGAAACTGTGCAGCCAGTGGGCTACTATGAGAACCATCCAAAAGCCCCAAAGGACAATCATAAGGCCGATGACCTTGTTGACCTCGTTTTTGCTGCACCACACTTGCATGTTGCAGGTCTTTCAATTGAATTGATCGACCACATGACCAACAAGACCCTATGCTCAGTGTATGCTTCCAAAGACAATGAACATGGTGTCATGTATGGTAATGGCACACAACCAGGCAATGAGGATGGCTACATGGTGGGTTTGATCCCATGTGTTTGGGGTGGAAACGATGCACCCCGCTTCAAGAGGAACCATCCTCTTCGGACCAGGGCCACATACAATTCTTCCCGTGGTCACACCGGCGTGATGTCCCTGTGGCTAATGGATGTCTCACCCGTGGAGGATCCTGATTACTTGGTATAGGATGGTGATGTATGATGTTTACTTATGTAGAAGAAGAATCCTGTATGTAGACTTTTATGGATACGGACAAGTTGAAATTGTTTGTGTTTGCTAGCATGTTCTACTTCGATACTGGAAGGCTCTTGCAAGAATTGGTTTGTATTTGTTTGTGTGCACTTTTGTTTATCTCAGCAGCAATCCTGGCCCATGTTGTGCAATGCTGGCCCGTGATGTTTGGCACGGCCAGCTAGCGCAGGCAGCGTGAACAGTCGGGCGGAAAGCATCATTGGAAAACAGAACGCGTGCGAAGCTACAACTCAAGGGTTGATAACAAGCTCTACAGCCTACACTTTGATTTGCATTCGAGACTTGCGCATGTTAGCACCGCATTTTTGTGTGTGTGTGTGTAAAAGATACATGGCACGCATTTGCAACTCCACTAGGTGGGTGACTGGTGCCCTTGGCTTCCAGAATGATTTCATTTCAGGAGTCATGCTGCGGCCTTACATGGGACTTCATGGTGAAATTGATGTCGATTCCTGATTTTGATCCCTTTTGCCTTCGTTTGGTGAGGTCCAACGTTGGGAGTGAGAAGCAAAATGTGCAGGCATACGAGGCATAGCTGACAGTGGCTGCAGAGTGTTTAGGAGCAAGGAAGTTGAAGTCGTGTCAGTACAAAAGCGCAACAAAATGTTGAAACATTGATGCATGTTTGATCATGTTTACTTGCGATTCGTGCGAATGGTAGATTTGGTCACTTCAGGTGGTGGAAGCTGAGGCTTGGCTTGTTTGATCACTTGATGTCGTACGATGCTGGGTATGTCTCCACATATCCCAGGATGGGTCTTTGTCGGTGGTGATGCCTAGCTGAGATCTTTGAGTTCCGCATAGAATGAAGATAAAATGAGAAAGATAAATTGTGATTTGTGATAGACAAATTTTAGACACACATTAAACATTGTAAAGGTGAGGTGATGCCCTACGCCAGGAGTCCTCACGTAGAGAGATGAGAGAGAGATAGAGAGAGAGTGAATGAGACTGCAGGGCCTGATTTCATATCAGGGTGCCTGAAAGCTAAAAAGAAGCGGAAAAGAATGGGCCTCGTTGTGAGCAATTTGCTATTGCGAGGTTGACATGTTGTATCAACTTAATTTTTACTTTTCTTTGTTTGGATCACGATGTATGATCACACTGACTCATATGGCCACTTACAGGGGCCAGTATATGAGGTTCGGTGATGTTGTGTTTTTTCATGTTTTTTCTGTATTCCCTTTTGGCTCGAAGACAAAGGTAGAAAATGGTGGAAGCGCAAGCCACCGATCAACATCCCAACGACTCTTAAACTTGAATCAGAAGCTTCGCCGTTGATAAGAGACGTGAGGCAGCACTTGCACACCCGACTGCAGTCATCCTGGCCTTGAACATGGGCCAAGGAACCATAGGACATTTGCACATGTGTTCAATCAAGCATTCGTGATTGGTCTACGTCACAGGTACATGTGTAATCCACTGTGCTTGGGACCTATTGATAGCAAAACAGCGAATTAGCTCCCATGGCAGCTGCTGGGCAAGATCTCCCACCGGATGTTGAAGCTGTTGCAAACTCAGTTAGCTGGAACAAGAGTCCCATGAGCCATTGTTCCTGCTTGCACTGCTTGATACGTTCAAGCCTCGGCTCAATTTCCTGCTGAATTTCCTCCTGAAAAGAGCAAACTCAAGTCCTTCTTTGTATGTCAAGGCTTTTGCCAAGCAACCCGGTCTCAAAGAACGTTTAGATGAGGCGCAGCCGGTCTGGGCATTTCCGGCGTTCACTGGGTGTAATATGGTGTAATTTGTTTGGCCCAGATGTGACGTGGAATTCGAATGAGTTCGAAACCTGAAACATCCAACATCTCCTTATCAGCCAACATAGCCTTCGAAGTGCTTGATTCTGGACAGCGCATTCGCTTGCTGTTGGATGTCCCGTGGCCGTTAGGGTTCAAGATTATTTAATTTGTGTATAGAGAGCAGCAACGACAGCAAAATGGAAAAGCGAAGATATTGACCTTGGCTGCCAAAGTCTGACACACCGAATTTATCTCATTTTGAGCAGCCTTGCTAGGGTTAATAAGGTGGAATAGTTGGAAGGGAGTGTAACTGTTTTGCCCTTGTAGTCGCAATGTGTGTACATATCGCGGTTCTTTTGGCTTGCGTCTATTTATCATCAGATGCTGCGGAAGTGAAGATCAAGACGTCTCTTGACCTTTTGCTTCGTTTTTGTTTTTGTTCTGGCAGAAACTATGGCTACTTGCAGAGCAGCAACACTAGTGAGACCAATGCAGAGTAGTGACCGTACTGAAGCATAGGTTGTCGACCTGAGTAACTAGCAAGCCTATTTGAGAATTTTGAAGCTAAGGAATTGGCAAGACTTATGGCGCAACGACCTGAACAAGTGTGTATCAGATAGTACCCATTTGTTCCAAGATCGTTCTGGCAAGCCACGCACGAGGAGATGGTTGCATGTCAATTGCACATGCTCAGATGAACCTTTTGATATTATGGGGATTATTTATTTCAGGTGAAGACAGTGGCCATGGTGAGAAACTACAGTATCACAGTATCAGCATGCTGATTATGCTGACCGCAGGAGGCTAGGAGAGATGACGAAGCTCATCAGTGATGAAATTGCTGGGAAGGCTGCCACTGGAACTAGTACAACTGCAGAAAAGCAACGTACGGCATCTGGAAAAATGTCGAGAAAGGAGCGGATGAAACAAGAGTTGAAGCAGCGGCTAAATGATGATATGGGTGCCGTTTTCCAACAGATGGAGTCAGCTCGAGACAACACAGAAGCTCGTTTAGCAGTGGTTGTTGGTTCGTCTGAAGTGGTTTTTCTTTTGGTTCTCCATTCCGTAGTCTCTCCTTAAGCAGTGATCCTTGAACATATGTTCAAGAGCACTAGGAACAAAATGAATACATACATAACATATTTATAATATACATATTCTGACATGTGCACATACTAATTTAA
>DF244518.1:4255-25316 GCA_000507305.1 Breviolum minutum Mf 1.05b.01 | reverse complement strand
TCAGGAGTATGTCGGTATCTTCCAAACAGATGCAGGAAGTATCTGTTGAATTTCCCGTTTTTAATTGCCGCCTCTTTAGGAAGTTGCTGAAGTCGACCAACATCTCAAACATTAAGTCTGCACAACCTGCATATGAAAAAACTCCGGGTACCCAGAGATGGAGACAAAGCAGCTCGCGGTTCGTAACACTGTGGGCACAAAGGTCAATCCATACATTAAAACGTGATAAAACTCCGGAAACTCTTTTTCCACAGATCTGTCACCCATATTTTGGTACATCCGGAAAACCCTTCCAAAAAACATGGATCCGGGTGCTCCCCACAGTTGCCATTGCCCTTGCAGGACTTGGGATCTCGTGAGCCTTGAATCGGCAAAGCCAAGCTGGGGATGTTGTTACCAGCGTCACCCTGGGCATCCCCACATGGCGGGCTCCGACAGGCCTTTGCTCACAATGGCTTGAAAGTGGGAGGTTTAGCTTCAAAAAGGGTCCGAAGTGAGTCGAAAACATACATGTTTTGTACAAACAGAGGAAACCTTGTGGTACAAATTCTGTCCAGCCAAACACATCTAAAAGGGTGTACTCTAAACAAAAAAGAAACACTAAGGGACTTACAGCTATTAGTGCCGAAGAAGAAACTGGACCGATGACAACATGGGAAAAGCCACGAAACAAAGCTTGGAACAGCAACCAAGGGATCGTTGACCAGCTCATTTTACCTGAAGATATGACCTCTGACCTAGATAAATCTCGGAAAACTTTCCTCTGTCGAACATATTGGACGGCTTTCCGACTCAACATATCTTTCGAAAGCTTTCTCTCATTCACTAACCGGACTAACACCTCAATCCATGGCTGAGCTTCCCAGCATGACCCACCACATTTGAAGGACTGGAAGGACCGCCTTGCGTGCAGCAGACTACCCCAATCTGCACCCACCAAGTGGAATAAATGGAACTCATCACCCATGTTTTGGCCATCCATTACCTTGCATGATGCGGTCTGATCAGGCACGCTGATCACCCAAGGCTAGATGTTTGATTTCTGGCACCCGCAGTGACCCCCAAGGCAGCACGACATTTTCTCTGACATCGCAACTCCGTCGGCCAAGCAGCTGCATCAAAGCGCCTCCGGCGAAGGCACCGAGTCGACAAGTCAGAATCTCCTTTGACTTTCGTTGCCTCTTTGGAAGCACTACTCCCCCACCCTCTGCACCACTGGCGCGCTTTTTTTTTCACGCTTCTTTAAAAGGTCGGAAACGCAATGGCTGCTTGGTTGCAGCCCTCAGGTCAAACTCCCAAACCTCTCCATAGCTATCCGGCTATCCGGCTATCCTATGCCCTTGGTGTCATTGCATGGGCAATCATCGAATCCCATCACACATCAATGGTCTTGCTAGCTCCTGACTCCGCACTCAGCAAGCCCTGTACGTCAGGAAGAAGTTTGCCAGGCGTCTTTTCTCGATATTTGCCTCGGGTATGGAATTCCATGGGGGCTCCCAGGCCGCACAAATGACAAACAACACAGACCTCCCCGCCACATCTGGTTGCAGAGCTAGTATCCATAGTCGCTGAAAGTCTCCATCAAACTGTCCTCCTCTAAGTCAGCCTTCTTGTCCAGCAACAGGTAAAGCACACCAGTAAGCACTAAACGGCTTGCACCTTAAACAAAAACATAAACATCCCCAATTCAGCTGCAAAAATGGACCACTTGCTGCACCAAAGCTCCCAAGCCAAGCGGCTGTTGCTGATGATGGCAATTCCGAAACACAGCAGCAACAAGCCGCCATAGATGGGATGACGCACATATTCAAAAACTCCTCCCGTCTTCAACTCAGACCTGGAATAGCCGGCAAATTTTGAAAAAAAAACGGTTGTTGGTTGTTTTTGCTACACTCAAACACCTTTATATAACCGTGAAACGCGTGAAATGCGTGAAATGCTTAACTTTAATAAAAAAAAAACGTCCGTTATTTCAATAGTCAAACGTATCCGTTTTCCACATTGAGGGCAAGACTTTGGGGCAGGTGTAACCCAAGGTGATAAGCCACTGCCAATCTCATACAATGCTGCAGCCAGGATTGCGCCACCACCAGCCATGCACAGTGGCCCTGCTAAAAAGTACAAAGAGCCACCAACCAACGGCACAGTGCCCACCAAGACGCACAGGATCAGGAAAACCTGCACCAAACCAGCTTTGTCAATGAGAAAGGCGTAGGCGTACATCTACCAGAAGATGCCACATGACCATGCTGATTTGACCGCACTGTGTGATATAAGTACACACTTGTCAAAACAATGAGCAAAATGAAGGAGATATACTGACGATATTCAGATATGAGGGACGTACCTTCGCATGTTACAGTAAAATTAAAAAAAACAGATTCAAACTTCCAGCTGCCTGAGCCGCCACATATTCCTCACCCCTCTTTCCAAACTCGCCCTCAGAGATGGTGTCTTTGATCTTCCTCAACAAGATCCCATGACATCCATTGTCATGGGTGGAAAAAAACTGGCACATTGGGGAGATACACTGAAGGTCAAAAACAAGACCATGAGTGATCACATCCGAGGCACGAGAGCACCTGATCCAGATTTTCTGTCGCAGGACGCGCAGTTCCAAAAGAAGTCGAGGCACGATTTTTCAAGGTCACACCACGTCCTGTTTGGGCTTTGCTTTTGATGGTGGCTTCATGGTAGGTTTCCAGGAGACCCTGCCTCCAACAAAAGCAGGCACACCAAGAAATGCCAAGAGTGTCAAGAGCGCCAAGGGGACACAGCGATTACGGCGGCCAGCCATGGCGAAGAAATGCAACGAACCGTTTTTGCTGTCAAGTTTTCTTGCCCAAGTCTGGATATGTCTGCAGGCCTAGTGACAACTAGTGAAGTCAAAAGCATCCTGTTTATGCATCAGGTGAATCACGCAGCCGCAAAAGTGACCGTTCTTGAGCCCTCGTTGATGCAGAAGGCAACGCAATGTCAATGTCTCAAGCTCGGCGCCCTTCCCCTTGCAAACGGTACCCTGATGCAAGCAGCTCCCATTTCCAGCTAAGTTTTGTCTTGCCAAAGGAGATTGGGGTACCCTTTGGAAATGGATGCATATGAATGACTACTGAAAAATGACTTGACTTGGTAGTCACGTGGGTAGACTGGGTAGACTACAGAGACTGCAGAACACCAGCGCTGCCACAAGAGTCACAAGATAAAAGAAATGAAACTCATCTCTATCCCTCCATCATGAGAACATCCAGTGAGAGCAATATTCATGTTACAGAATCAGCACCACCAGCAGCATCAGCACCACTTTCCTCGCTTTGGAGTTCACTCATCGTGTGAGTCTTCCGACGGCATTGGTCGCAAGAGGTAGGGCACACAAACGCCATTTGAATTGTACCCCGTGGGGATCGTATGCGTCAAAATGCCACTGAGAATAGGCAACTGAAAGATCATGAACGGAAAGGACAAAAGACCATACCTGAGAATATGCCGGGACGCTTTTTGGGTGAGTCAAGAAAGACAGGAAAGAAGAGTCAACTTTGCAATGAAGCCTTCTAAAATCAGTACAATCCCATTCACCAAAGAGGGTTCGATTTTAACACTATCTCGTTTATTGGGAGAGCAAAAATAATAATAAACTTTGGAACCCCACCCTGCCCACCCCCACTCGCCAGTGCTTCTCAAACACAGGATCCGACCAAAAAAGACGCGGGAGCGAAATTGCCAGCGCTGCAAATCTGACAGCAACAAGTCTTTGTCTGTTGCAGCTCTTTGCAGGTCGGCATGGTTTTCTGCAGACACATCCACCATGGTGAGGTAGTAGATGAGTGCACCTTTGACTACACCACGCCAATCAAAATAACTTTGAGACAAGATAAAGAGCTGTACTGTACTTGGCACTACCCCCAAACAAAAAGGAACTAGGAATGCAACTCTTCCCTTTGGTTGTTAGTAGGCCAGCAGCCAAAGGCTTCTACCTCACTTCATCGCAATTTATCTTAAGCCAAAAAAATGCAAACAAAAGGCGTCCTACCGAAAAAACCTTGACAATCCAAGTCACAGCTCATTAGAAAGCAACAAAGATCATATCCCAGCAGCCCAGCCAAACGTCCTCCCCGGCGTTGATCATAGTCATCACAACAGCTGGTTTTTTCTCGTGTTTCTGTCGCTTCCTCCTCTGATAGATCCCGAGTTCCACCAAAGTTGCGACTGCAAGGTAAGAGGAGGAAGGCAATCCAAACCAAGAAGCAACTACCAAAGAAATCAACAGAACTTGTAATGAGATCCTGAGAAACTCCAGGCCCTTCAACATCACATGTATGATGTCCACCTGGTTTAACACACATATAATACTTCACTGCTGCCACGCAGGCCATGACAACACCAGAGGAAAGGAATTGTGCACCTTTGAAAGTAAGGATAAAGGTCACAAGTTGATATTCATCCGGTGGCCGCCCAAGGATGATGCAGATCAGAATCACCGTGAAAAAGGTCACACGGATGCCGAACATGGGCGTGATGCTCAAGATTGTCAACAGGAGGAACATGGGATTCTTGATCTGCCCAAAAATCGAAATGTCGAAGGGCAAGTAATGGTACAATAACTTGGCTCGAAGCCATTGAGGAGTGCAACACGTTGGTTCATGACCGATCTCTGTTAAAGCCTTGTGATCTGCTGCACGGTTCAGCAACTGCTCTTTGGCATCAAAGACCACGGACTCAATGTACAACGTCAAGTCATCCCAGAAGAGGTCGATAAGACGCCCCAAGCGCTCACGCACTGAGATCCACATGTCTGGATCAGATAAGGCCGCATCCTTCGGAAAACAAAACCGTTTGGAAAATTCAAAGTCGTTAAACAGGAGGCAAACACTAATAACCATTACCAACCATGACATACCCACCGGAAGTTTAACAGCTCGCCCCTGAAAATGGATGGTTTGGAAGACGATCCTTTCCTTTTTGGGAGGGTAGCTTTTCAGGCGGGTCCTTGGTGGCTTCCCGCAAGGCCAATAAAACTCGAGCACGGATGGGCTTCGAAAGGCTCACCAAGCGTTCTAAAGCTTCCACCTGCAAAAGGTGTAGAAATCCAAGGGGTATCCGGGTATCCAAGCAATTCACTGAAGATCCCAACAACAACAAAAAACATGTTTTGGCAATTTTGGTTTTCAGTTTGAGTTGGGAGTTGGGAGCGGGGTGAAAAAATTGGCCGGTCAGACATAGGGAATATCTTTTCCAACAAACCATGATGCTGAGTGATGCCATTCATGTTGGTCCCACTTTGACCCGCCTTAGCTCCCCGAAGCAATCGCCCACGCTGCCCAAAGCCCGCATCGCGTAGAGCCGCAGTGTCCACGCGATCCTCCATAAACGAACATTTTCTGAATTCTGGAAAGCTATAGGCCATAGGCCACAAGCTGTAAGTAGGTTCACCCATTATTGTCTAGCGACTAGTGTGACAATGAATTTGTAAGATTCGATTGATGACAGACGGACAGGAATTGCATTTTTTTAAATGGTCAAAAAGCAGAGTTGTCCCTTCATTCTATTCCTTCAGTCAAAGTCGAATCTAAAAAGCTGCATGGCTGCACACATACATCACTGCGAATCAAGAGCCTGGAGGCTTTGACAAGAATGTTGCCCCATCGGAAAACCTGTTCCAACCCACCTTCCTTTTTTTTCATCCCAAAAAAATGACGCCATAATTCATGGATTTTGTCCCATCCACTTGTTTTGAAAAATGGTGACCTGTCCTTGAGTTCCACGAGGTATTGCTTCACCTCGATATACCGCTCCCTTCGTGCCATCATCACATCCTCCGTGCGCTTGGACACCGCCTCCGCCGCACGGCCAGCCGCAGCCTTCGCCGCCGAAGCTGCCTCTGCGCCCTTGGAAGCTGCGGAGCTCAGCACCTTCATTGGGATCCTGGTTGTGTCAAAAAATCCTGCGTTTTGTGGAAAAAAAACATCAAAATCGTGAGTTTTTTGGTGGTGGTTGTTGTTGTTGTTAAAATTTATGTAAGACTGTTTGATGTAGATGAAAATTGCATCTTCCTAAGTTTTTTTTGAGATTTCTGTCAAGGAGATGCTGCTTGGATTTTTGCTTGGAGAGAACCCCCTTCAGCTCTGCCGGAAATTTTCTGTGGGCAACCTACCTCTTGGGCAAAAATGGCATACGGAAACTAACCATCAGAAAGCTCAAAACATCAATCAAATTTACAAAACTGACAGCTGAACTTTTTTTCTGAGATATCTACACATGTCTGATATTGAAATTCATATCCTACTACTTTTTGTCTTGGCAGATATACAGATATGTTCCACCAAAATCCACATGGGCCTTGGCCTCAGCAGCTGCATGAAGCAATGTTGCTTGCTATCATATCAAAATTATCAAACGGAAATATGTAAAGAAATAAGCAAACATATAAAAGGTCATATATCAAAAATCATAAATCGAATCATAGTGTGTATAATATATATTTATATACAAAGTATCGTATCATATCATATCACATCATATCGCATCATATCATAACATCATATTTTCCTCCTACCAAGATGTTTTTATCATGGAGACATGCTTTGAATCCATTCCTTGTGTTGTTATCGTTGTTAGTCTTTCCAAGGGGAGAGAAGTTTCACCCTGCAGCAAACTGGGCCTTCAGGCGGTGTTCCGCCATGCGACCATGCGACGACTTCGATCGCTCACCAGCTAACGTTTCATGTCACTGATGTCACTGATGTCAGATCTTGCTCAACAATTATCGACAAAAACATATTGTAAAACTCAAAATATGTGCTTGTGCAAAGGACTTCAAAACCACCTGTTCCTTTTCGCAAATTCATTCTTGTTTACTCTACGCCAACACGTTGATTCCTTACCATTTCTGCTCTTCGGTCTCAACAAAAGGGAAGCGAAACCAGTGACTTTGACGTTGGAAAATCCAAGCCATGCTGCAGACAGGAACAAAAAAAAGCGCAGGTGTAAAGTTGGTTTGGCAGATATGAAGCTTTCAAAATCACCAGGCCTTCCGTACCTGTGACTTTGTTTGGCTGCATCAAAGACCTAGCGACTTGACCACACCCACGACTGTAGTGGTCTGGGTAGCTGAGGTTGGCAAAAGGTAGGGATGATTCACAGCACGAAAATGAAAAGATTCCTGCATCTTTTCGGCATGAGGAAAGCCACACAAATCACATATGCTACATTTGCGCATCACATTGAATACAAACCTATCAGATGCAAAGGCATCATTGTATTGTATAATTATATAGTCAAATATAAAGACCGGGTGCGACCGTATCGTGGCGTAAAAATCTTTTCAATCCACAATCATCACCCTCACAGTCACAATGAAGAACGCCAAGACCATCCTGAGCACCCTGCGAAAATCGATCATCCGTCTGACGCGACAACCGCTCAACAGCCTGCAAACGTTGAGACCATTGCACGGTTTGTTTGGCGACAAGCTGTGGCAACGTTGGCTCCTCACGGAGGTCTTTCAATTCCCCTTGCCAGATTGGAGTTGTCGTTGTCGGCGGGCCCCAACCATAGTAGTCCTGAAAAGGTTTTGCATGCGAATGATCATATTTTTTGCCACAAAAAATCACCGTGAAATTCCGGAAAAATGGATTCTTGTCCGTTCAGCAGAAATCCGAACTCACCCAGAACTCCGAACGCATCTCTCCTGGTGTTGCGGCACCTCAACCTCCGCAAATCGAATGTGTTTGAACTACCGCATCTGCACGGTTTTATCCAAGTGAATTGTGGTCAGTTGCTGCATGTACCCGGCGCTATGCACACTTGTCTTGTATTTAAAAAAATAATTAATAAGTAATCATAATTCACAATGTTAATAATGAATAAGACCAAACAAAAAAACAACAGACCAGTATCATAATTCTGCGATTGAGTGCATCAACCTCTGCTTGCTGAGCAGCACACCGGGCGTTGAGATTTAGCCACAGCCACAGCCTCCGTCAACTGCTGCACCCTGGCGACAAACAACACATATCCCACCACCTCCCACCACACGACCCACACATTTCACAGGTGATCCTTTCTGGGGCACCGCACAGGTGGTCCACCTGGCCCTGCCAAGAAATTTAAAACTCGGATGATAAAATTCTCAAAGACAGTTGTTTGATCCTTCAAGTTGCAAATTTGCCCCGCCTGCGATACACCCACTGGTGGCGCATAAGCTTGATACGGCGGAGCTTGATATGGTTGCATATATGGCATGCTTCCTGGCCGGTCAATTCCATTTCCACCAGGCACTTTCCCAATTTTTCTCTATTCTCCCAGTCTCCCGGGCCTGCTTTCAAATTGTCTAAATTCATGTTTTGAAGCCGTCGCTCCATAGACTCCAAGCGACGATTCAAGGCCTTCAAGCATCTCCAAAAATGTGGTGATTTTTTTGGGGGGGGAGCTGTGGCAGTGCAAAAAGTGGTTGGTTGGTCTCCGGACCGACATTCCCGGAGGCATTTCTTCGTGAGCCTCATCAGGATGGAAAGGTCGCACCTGACAAAACCGTTCGAAGGAAGCAAGGGAAGGAATGGGAGAGGATGAGATGGCCTGAAATGACCGTAGCCGACTGGCATCTGTCCCCTGCCAACACTGGAAGTATGGCATCAAAAAACCATATGTGTAGATGTGAGACAAGTTGGAACATCTACAAGTATCCGCATTTTCACACTGGGCCCATAGGTTTTTATGCTCACCTTTACGTCGACACCTTTACTGACACTTTCTCCCAGCGCTTCGCCTCTCTACTGGAATTCGGTGCCGAGGACAATAAAAGGGTGGTCAACGACAGAAAACTCAGGAGCACGGCCACCTTGGTCGCGGTCGCTATGCGTTTCACGATCGAAACATTTACAGGTTAAATTTTCACCATTAAAAAAAAACTGAAGGATGTTAAAACTGGCGTTGCAGTAACATGGGAACAATACATTTACAGAAATGAAAGCTGAGGTCAGCCACCCCCACACAAATTTCAGGGCGAACTAGCCTCATCAGCTTCATGTTTCACCTTGGTCACCCCACCCTTCTACACACGACAATGGGTGAAATGTTTCCAGAAAATGGAAACCATTAAGTCAAAGACCCCATGCAAAACCAAGGCAGCGCAACAACGCCCATGGCAATATCCTACGAACATGCCAACCCATCACAAAAAACAACTTGCAAAAAGATGTGGTTTCACGCACTGTAACATGTGTTTTTCTCAACACCATCGCAATCCGAACCCTACCGCAAATCTAATCCACTCCAAAATACCATTTGTGAGGATTGCGTGAAAAAAACACATTTCAAAAACCTCGACATTCATCTTGTTGTTTCTGCATCTGCTCTTTATCATGTCTAGACTGCCATGTCTATATCTAAACAATGCTTTGTGGGGATTGCGGTTTTCCCACGACGAGAACATCTCTTGCAATGATGGCAACTGCCATTAATGCGAACCAAAATTTTTCAAAGCTCGTGCAACACGAAGCTTCTCAATTGGAAGCATTGCCATGATGATGGGTCAGAATGACACGGAAGCAAGCCAGCAAAAAACAACACAATGAAGGCTATTTTGTGGTTCCGCGACTTCTCCAACCGCGATCCATTTCATTTTTTCGGGTGTATGTTGGTCCTATGCCAAATGTATACACTTCCATTGTGTTCAAACTTCGGGAATCATTGCGTACGGAAACAAACCGCGGTGTGCCATGGTGAAATCCGAAAACTACTAAAAAAAAACAAACAAGAACACGACACCAAAATGGCACGCGGATTTGGGACCATTCCTTGCGAGAGCCAGCTCACATGGTAAAGTGTGAACCAGTTATGCTGGTACCAGGGAACACGAAGTGGATGTTTCCGGACGAGAAAAAAAAAAACGTTCACAACTGCTGAGCGGACCCAAAGTGCGTGTTGACGGGTTGGTGTGCCATCTATGTGTTGGAAAGGGAAATAATGGATGGCGAATTTGTGAATACCACCAATTAATAAACGTCACACTGGCATTTTGTGTCGAGCAAAATGTCTCATCACTTACGTCCGTCTGCACCCAACTCAAGTCAGTGCCATTGAGTGTCACAAAGCGCGTTATTTATTTCCTTAACCCTTGGAAGGTACAAATTGTTTATTTTGGTTGAAAAAATGTGTTTCAAGTTGCTAAAGTTGCCTTGATGGGCCTGCAAATTGGTTGTTCCGTATTCACATTAGCGTGGCTGAGCGGAAAGCTATCGAAACAGCGCAATGCATTGAATCTGTGTTGGAGGAATTTGCTTCATTGAATTGTTTGCAAACTTTTGTCCGACTAACTGAAACAAGCAACAATCAAAAAGTCCATCAAAAAGTCCCAGGTGTGAATCACCAAAACCTAATGCAGAAGAATTTGCGCATTTCCTTGGTGACATCTTTGCGTCGGACACCGCTTTCAACTCCGATGAGCTCAGAGCATTATCGGAAAAAAACGTCAACTAACGGCTTGCCAGGTGTAGTTTTGAGGGAAATGAGACGGAACACATGCGCTGATACCAGTGGTTTGGTGGCTGAATGTTTTTTCTACGGTAAGTTGGATTTGCACAAATGTCTTTTGGAAGTGTTCCTTAGTATGCTTGCCGTTGGACGTATTGACACGAGTTGGAGTCACACTGTCTTCAGCATTAATTGTGTTTTTCTCGCGATATAGTTTCGAGGAGCTGTTGTACTGGTTGGTTTCCAATACTGGCACTGGTTTGGAAACGATCGCGGCCAACATTGCAAAGGCATCAATCCAAAAATCAAATTGGATTCCGACCATGCAGAAATGTAGAAGATGCTTTTGTGGTATTGGAGAATGTTTGCAGCAGGTCTTTGGAATGGAATTTCCCTCTTTGGTTTGCAAACGTAAATTTGAGGAAGGCATTTGACCGCATCATTGTTTCGCGCTTTACAATCATCGTGCAGATTTGAAACTCGTGGCGGCACCATTCTGTTATGAAACACGGGATGTGAATGGGAAAATCTTCCCCATTCAATGTGGTGTGAAACAAGCCAATCGCTGCGATGATGATGCTGCTCTACTTGCCGAACTTGTCTAGTTTTCACCTGCAAAATTTGTTCGGTTTTTGCGAAGAAACACTGTTTTCAAGTTGGGTAGTCGGAAACTGATGAAGTTCATGCTGTGCATGGCGTCTCTGACCACCTGGTTTGAACAACGCAGAACTTTTACACAAATACAAGATGACGCTGGTGATGGTCGTGTTTTTCCCTTACGGCTGACGTGAAACAACAATCTGTGCTATTCACAAGAACTCCCCACTGGGCCATGCAAAATGGAGGCAAAGGGTGGAAAATTTTGTATGTGCTATTGCTGTGGAAAATTTGAAGCAATTTTCATGTCGGAAACTTTGATGGAGAAACTTGCATATGTGGGTTCGTGTCCCCGTGCCGGTGACACCAGGGTTTGGGCTCATGAAATTCAGCCACCGCAATGTTTAACTTTCGCGAATCAGGAGGCAATTGTGGTAGCAGGCAATGATGTTGGACAATGTTGGACACAAATGATTCGGGAGGTATCCTGTCAGCTGGGGCCAATGGAGGGTAGGGTCAACTTTGGACTCGGACGTCACTTATCATTCACAGGCCGCCTCGAGGCGCTTCTTTGCCAACAAAGGAATTCTGTGTGACGGGAAGGTTCTTCTCGCAGTTTAACTTCATTTTTTTGCTTCGGTTTTTTTTATTACACCTGGTGATTTTTTTGCTTTTGGCCATCGGACAATCCGGAAGAGCAACTTGCATCAAGTGGTCCTTGTTTTTCGCAAAATGCTACGTATGATCGTCGGGCCGCCACATTCCATGGAATGGAACGCACTTTGGTATGATATTCTGCATCACTGAGCAGTCGCCCAGCTACATAGATAAAATATTTGGTCAGAACAATGCCGCACCCCTTTCTCTCAGTCCTGTCCGAACCGGTGGGTCAAGCGAGTGTTGCATTGGAATCGGACTGGTGCACGAACACGGGGAATCCCACGACATGATTGGACGAGCAAAACTGGTAGCACACACCCGATTTCAACAATTAGGCCAGTGGCAAAGTTTTTCGCTGGATCCGGAGGTATGGGTGCAGGTGAGTGATGATTTGGTAAAGCTTTGTTCCACTCCGTGGTGTTTTGGTCTCACATTGCCTGCGACCCAAAGAGGGCTGCCTTCGGACATGCAGGCGCAAAGCAAAGTCGGAGTCGGAGGTTCGCATGCGGAACAGGCAGCCCACTTTAAGGCGCGAACCAGGACGAAAAGTCTGAAGGTCCAAACAACTTGTGAGACGAATTCGAATACTGTGTACGAAATTTGATGATCTCGTTTTGTTTTTTTTTCTTCTCCGCTCCTTTTTCAACCGCAGTAGTCTTGGATTTTTGGACTGTTTTACTGGGCAGTCTCCAGGCATTGGACGAAACGAAAGGAATTGGCCATTTCTATCCCGGTGGCTCCGGCATTGCGAAGGGAGCTGGCCAAGTCCAAGCCAGAGCTCCTTAAGGAGGGGCTGGGAGGCGGCTGGGCTCGGGGGGTGGGTTTGGGGCCTCGGCCAGGAGTTGGCTCCAGAGAGGATCATTCCCTTCAACATTGGTAACATGGGTGCAGTCCTGGTCGAGGAGGCTGGCGGCAAAGGCTTGCAAGGCAGCATGGGTCAACTGGGCCGTCCATCGGTTGATGAGGGCAGCTGCCACCGAGTGCTGGAGGAGGCGGGGTGCTTGTCGGGCTTTCGCGTGCGCGAGGAGCCTGACAAAACTGGCGGCTTCTTCGCTCCATCTTCCTCCTGTTTCTATGCCGAGGACGACGAGGCGACATCGTCGGCTGCGCACGAGTTCGGGGTATGTACGCTCCTTTTTGCGTCGGGCTTCGGTCAAGGCGGTTCCTGCATATTGCCCGGCCCTGCGCCGTGGTTGGCCATCTCTGGTAAGGGGAGAAACTATGGTGGTGTCAACTGCCAGCTGGGCACCCCCCAAATGGGAAGGCCGTTTGCGATCACTTCAATGCGGCGATCGTCTTGTCTGTGGATGTGGTCAAAGTTGAAGTCTGTTAGTAAGGTGTTGGTGGTGACGCGTGCTCCGGCCTCCCGACACATGCGGGCGGCTGCCCGTTCCAAAGGTGTACTGCGGTTTCGGAGAATCCCTGATTGCGCGCACGCTGCGCGGTGGTCGCCATAAGTGTCCAGAGTGCGACGGCACCGGCAGCGACGAGCTGTGAGGGGGATGGGGAGGCGCAAGCGTCTGAGGACGAGGATTCGGAACAAATGTGTGGGATATTGGGTGTCGATGTTGTATGGGATTGTGTTGAAAGTTCTGCTGGCGTGGGGCCCCTGTTGGAAGGCAAGCAAGGCTTGGCTCGCTGGGTCGAAGGGTTGGAGGCTTGCTTCAAAGCTGGTATGGTATGCGTGGACTGCCCCGTGTTGCCATCCTCGATGGTGGGTTAGGCCTTCGCGGGAAGGCTGGGGTCGGCTTTGTGTGTGCTGCCTGTTGCTAAAGCCTTCCCATTCAGGCACGGCAAATCCGTGCTCTTGCAAGCTGTTGGCTGCTGTTAATGCTGCTTGGACGGCTGGGGGTGCCTCAGTGGGGTGTTGCAATTGGTGCAAAAGGGTCTCGGCATGTTGCGGCATCTGGTTGTGGAGGACTGGGAGAATATCTGCCCAGGAAACCCCATGCACGGGAGTGGCTGTGACACCGGCTGAGGTGAGTCCTAACCCCCCTTGGCTCAACGGCAAATGCGCTATAGCCAGCGAGGTGGCTGGGATGGCGCCGGCGTCAAGAAGCTCGGAAAGGCACGCGGCAACGGCGGCGTCGTGGTCTTGGGAGAATTGGGCTGTGATGTTGGGAGGCAGCATCCGGAGTTGGTATATGCAACGGGGGCTTGCGCAGTAGAGGAGGAGTAGCCAAGACGCCTGCAGGTCTTGGAGGTGTCGAAGTTGTTGTAAGAGTTTGTCGTGCTCGGTGCGTAAGTGTTGCAAATGGTGTTGTTTGTACTCCGTAGTTCCCACGGGGGCTCCCAGAACGGTGAGTCCTTGTTCGTGTCTTGGCTGGCTTGTGCTGCCACCCCACACTTCGGGCCCAAGGGTCTCGATATTGGAGGGCTGTTGGCCGCTGGCGTTGTCCGCCTCCATCATCCACCGGTCAGCATCTGCAGCCACATCCTTCAATCACGCCAATGTTTCACTTGAGAAAATTGTGCAAATTTGGTCCTCCAATTCATAGCTGGACGTCCCAAAGGTCCTCTTCCAGAAGGTTGCCAATGCAGCATCCGGCGTGCCGATCGTTCGTAAGGGAGGTTCATGATATGCCAGGCAAAATTTCCAATGTTCAGAAGCGCAAGTTTCTGCCCATGTTTTCATGTGACATGCTGACATGCTCCCACCACTTCTCGCACGCGTTCATTCCAGACATGCAAAATTTCGTGCCACGGATCCCCCCGTCCCGAGCTCCAAGCATGTTCGGATCATACCTCGAAAGTTGATATCAAGTTTTTTTTTTTCTCCAAGTTTGGCCATATCTGCATTGTGGATGCATCGGGGCCCAGCTCCAAAACAAGCGATTGGTGTCACGATGGCATTGAAGATTTTCTATTTGTTTCTGATGGATACATTTCGGCTCACAAAAAACCATTTGTTGGCAAAAAAAATTCGACCCGCAAACTGTAAATGGTAATCAATTTCCAGAGTTACATTTTTGGAACCGGCTGCTGACAACATACAACCCAACCATTTGTGACCCGTTTCCTGCTCCTTTACCTTGATAGCGGCTCCAGTCGAAGTAATCAAAAATGGTGGTGGCTGAGCTTGCGTTGTGATCAACACGGTTTTGTCCCCGTTTAATTTCACGCCTGCATCACCCAAGAATTGTACCAGTCTGTCCAACAAAGTCAAGATTTCAGGGAAAAACCTCGCGAATATCAAGATATCGTTTGCAATCTCAAATCCAAAAGGGGTGGCAAGCCATCACCAAGACCACATCCAAACGAACAACCTTCCGCCCAGGCTCGCCACTTTGATATTGCCCAATGAAGTACTGAGATAAACATTTTCGGACTAAGGCACGCATCCTTGTCGCACACCTGCGTTGAGTTGAAAAGCGTGGCTGCTCCCTCCCTGTCCAGTGACCTCTCCATGTTGGTGAAAATCATCCACAACATATGACCCGACACCCCGTGGTCGGACAAAGCTAAGCACAGGGCACCCCAATCCACTCGATCAAATGCCTTTGACAAGTCCAAGTTCAAGATCCACACTGAGCACGGAAACCATGTTGTTCTTCTGGCTGGTGGTTGTCAAGACATGCCTGTATTCTAGGCAGTATCATGTAAACAAAAATTTTGTAGAACGATCGTATGGAGGCAATCGGCCGGAAGTCTGGGACCTGCGCCGCTTCGCGGTGTTTCGCCAGCATCGTGAACAAAGTCGGTCTCCAACTCCAAGGGATATGGCCATTTGAAAGCAGATCATTGTTTAAATTTAAATGTAAAATTTTGGCTGCAAAGTTGGTGGGAATGTACGTGAATACCTCGGCGACCAATCCACATTCGTCCGCTGATTTGTTCAATTTCAATTTTTCGGTTGCTCCCGTTAATTTTTGCAATGTCGAAGTTTTTTTCCCCCTCACGCCTACTTGCCGCGACAAGGTCTGAAGAAGCTGTTTTAGTAGCCAGTTTCCAGGCATTCGGATTGTTTTTGTACCGGCCAATGTCCAAGGTTCCTCTGTCAGATTATTTGGTCGCAAAGGCGCTTGAAGAAAATTCTTTTGAACGTGACTCCGCTCCCATGTTTTTCTTTTTTTTTTGGGCGATATTTTATTAAATGCATCCTACAACGTCATTGAGAAAGGTTAACAGTCAACCCTTTTTACCCCATGGGGCAACCTGTCTCCGGCCCAGGCAGGAAAAATGCGACAAACTTACCTACATACATCAATGTCTGCAAAAATCTAGGCAATGGTGGCGCATTTAACACCACACGTCATGATCCATAGCAGCCCCCTTCCAGCAAAGTAAAATTTTCAGGCGGCAGATTTATTTAATCATGCTGTCTGCTGTCCTTAAATGACATGACGTGCTGTCCCAGGAAATTTTCAAGCGTCCAACCAGTCTGCGCCCACAAGGGTTCCAATGCAAAACCCATTTGAGCCACCGGTGGTCTGGTAGCAATGCAAAATAATGCGCCAACTTCCAGTGGTGCGTGAAGCGCATTTCAGACCGAGGTTTGCAAGCGACTGTCCCAGGAAATTTTGAACACGTCCATTCCATTGATGGAGACTTTCATGCCACGGTAGTGTCCAATCAAGAACTATCAAATTGAAGAAAACCATGGCAATTGCGACGGAAGCCCTTCCAAATTTTGGCAATGGTGTGGGTACATACCATGCACCAGCATGCTCGTGGGCCATCTCTTTGTGCAACAAAACTTGGAAAGTCAAATCAAGTCAGCCCCAACAACAATGTACGGGCGGAAGCGGAAAAGAAAAATCAAATATTTTGTATGTATGTGCATATCAAAGACTGTACAACTTGCAGGCGTTTCTCAAAAACGTAGCAACTACATTTCTACATGGAACATAAGTGCAAAAAAAAATCGGAAGCAAAGCATCCCATCGGACCACATTTTTCGCAACAACTTCCCAACTGCCCAATGCTTTGTACGTGCCTGAAATTTTTCTATTTTGTGTCCCAAGTATGTTGCGGGCGCCCATGGGAAGGATATGTTGGAAGTGGATTCCACGCAAGTGCTCTGCTCACCCAACGTTCGAGTGAATTTGCAATGTAAGAAAATGTAAGAAACAAAGCATGGAAACAGGGTTCCATGCCAACATCTTGGCATGAAGCTTCTTTGTTGCAGAAAAATTATACCCCCATTTAATTGCGTCGGGTTGGTTGACAAACATATGTTGCAAGCTTGTTATCGAAGTTGAAGGATGCAAGTGCCGCAGGCCGAATCTGACCTGCACTACGCAATTTGGCCTTCGTCCTGTTACAGTAGCAGCTGTCGCTATCCACTCTACACTGCAGCGCAAAATATGGAAAGTGCATGGGCCGAGAAACGCGGAAACTTGTTCTTCTGGTCGTTGGCCTGGGCCGAAGCTTTGGGTTCAACTACCCCTCGGGGTCAAAGCAACATCCCAATTCGGTATTCCGTATCATTTCTCTTCGGTGGTGCGTGGTATTTCGAATGGGACGCACTTCAGGGTGCGAGGCGCAACTTCCCGCCAGCACCCCCAGTGCTTTTGCATTTCCCGAGGTAGCCTTTTATCGTCCCACATTTTTTGTCGATTGTCATGACGATGCTCATGGAACATGCGAATGCGAAGGCCGCCTTCCCTTCAAGAAGAGACCAAGCCCGCAGATGAAAAATATGCGCGTTGATGTGACAACATTGTGTTGGAGCTAAGCGGTCGCCAAAACATGTCCAACACTTTGTCTTAACGCCGATTGGTTCTGTCTGGAAGGCTTGCTGCGCTGCCCTTCACTGAGGTGATGAGGCAATGCATGTTTTTTGCTCAGACTCTTCGGCCCCGGAATTGTTGAACAGCCGCACCGCCGGGGACGCCAAAAATTCCTACAGTTCGAAGGCATACAAATTTGCAACCGATGTGGTCGGAGAGGTGTAGTGGAAAAAAATGTTGTGTGCCGTGCCCATGCGTCACTGACCCGAGGCGTTGAAAGTGGAAGTTTCATGGAAATAAAAAATAGAAAAACTAAACACAAAAAAACCTCCTCATGATTTCGGTGAAGCCGGAATGTTTGGTTTCTCGCTGAGTCGGACTGGCCGTGTGCCGTCCAAGTTTTTGGACAGAATATGCCGCATTGTGGTGATTTCACAGATATATTTCGGCGTTATGGCAGGCCAATTTTTTGTATACAATTTCAGCCACCACCAATGACGCGCGTGTCGGCGTTGATGTTTTTCGTATTCTTTGTGTTTTCGCTCTTCGTCTAGGGTTGGTTCGGACTGAGGTTTGTTCTTTCTCGCTTACGGTTTTTTTTTGGTGCCAATAGATGTTGTTTCTACCCCGATGTGTCGGCCGCAACATGAAAAATTGCCACATTTTCAACGAAGGCACCGCCTTGGTCACGTATCAGCTGAAGTGTCTCTTGCGAAATTTTTGGTGGTGCAGACTACTAAGACGTAGATTTTTTGCAATTGTATATACTTTGGTATCGCCTCATCTTGCTCGTTTTTGCAACTACTTTCTAGCATTGCATGGGGTCTTCCACACGCAGCACGCTTGTATACAACAAAATCTCGACATGGTTGGCTTAGCACCCTGGCACCCTGGGATGCGGGGCTAGGGCGACGATTATTGACATGTGACACTTGAGAACACGCAACGTTGGTACGACATGGGACCTGGCAACGTTCTCGACGTTGGCTACGACCGGCTCGGGACTTTGACTTGTTCAGCAATACTTCACTTCGATGATTCATATGCCTTTGTTCTCCGATGTCATGTGCAAAGGATTTGCACCTGAGTGTTGTTTTCATTCCCTATGCAACCCCAAACAGGCTGCCGAGCGGCATGCGGGCGAAGATTACTGCAAAAAAAACATAGCAACCCTTCATACAAACCACTTGGTGTGACCATAGCTTTTGAACAGTCTTGATTCGTTTTGACGAGAGATATGGCCATGTTGCACATCCAGCTGTTTTACATCCAGCGCGGCCAAGCTCAAGAGTTGTAGGCTCACTGCGGTTGCATCGCTTCTGTTTGATTATATCCAAGCATTAATTTGCGTAACATCTTATGCCTACAATTCCCTCCACCTAGAGTCTGGCCACTGTGCCGTTTGTGTAGAGTCGCATGTCATAAAACAGAATTGTAGAAATACAAAGAAATAAAAAACCAAACGCAAATGTGGCATGTGTGCGTTGCTTGTCGTGAAACTGATGTGACCAAAAATAAGCACGAGAGATTGGAATAAAGAAATGTATATGCTCAAAGCAAATGTTTGCGTAGAACGGAAAAGACCGCAGTTTGCCACCAAATTCATTCTCAGGGAGTTGCCTCAAACACAACAAGGATATCAATAGAATACAAGGCTCTGGATATCAGTAGAACAACAAGGCAAACGAAATCACAAAATCAATGTGGTACTTCCAGTGGCCTCAATAGTCTGGATGGGAGTCCAGCCACTCAAAGTTGATGCCGGGAGCTGCATGAACAGCCCGACGAGTTTGCTGAATGAGGCAAGTGTATAGCATCAGTGGAGACTCCTGGTTGCATTGTTGAAATCTACTAAGGATGAGGTCTTGCAATGCATCTTGGATGTGTATCCTTTTTGGCAAGGTGGAACCTTCATGGATGCAAACCTCGCCGTACAGCGGAAAACCGGTGGAAGTTGTCACTTGTAGGCTCATCGAAATACTGAAAATCGTCTACAAAATCTTTTCAAAATTGACGCTCTTACCAAATTCCAGTCTGCTTTCGAATTTCATAAAAAAAACATTGTGAAATGGAAAATAAAAGTCAACATTGCGAGGACTTTTGTGTGTCAATTGTATCTAAAACCAACGGTCTTGGCAAACTGAGAGTGCACTCAGCAAGGAAATTGCGAATTGAACACCCTTTCGACGGTTTTGCACCAGTGAAGTGCCATGAAAAATATGTTAGAACAAGAAGTCACCATGTTAAATATGCCAAGGCCAAACATGTGCCAACCTTATCGACCAATCGCCAGGCGGCAGGGTTTGACCAAGTACTGGGTTACGACCCCTGTCTACCGGTGTGAAAGGCATGTCAAAACCTCCAACTGTTTTCGAAAATGTGAGGTTTGCAATAAAGATCTCCGGTGAGTTGCAACGAACAGTGCGAGATTGGCGTGCATGGGCCAAGGGGCATGGATGGAATAGTAACGTCAGCGATACAGTTAAGCGGATCACATCATTGCTGGATCAAACACGGTGCTTTTAAAACGGACCCGGACTTGCCCCCAACCATGTTGAAACGCCAACTCGACATAAAATCACCATCATGAAGGACTGTTTTAGAACACGTAAATGGTTGAGTGTATGTATACACGCTACATTCCATTTGCATGTTCGTACAAACATCTCTGCCAACAAACTGATATTTTTGGACAGGGAAACTTCCATCAAATTCGAAATTTAAAGTGTTTGGTCCAACCATCACAACTGGTGGTACGAAATTTTACATGGACTTTGCGAGGGCAATAATTCGTGCAAACTGTGCATTCAATGCAAAAAAAAAACCGTGCAGGCACACACTTTTGTGTTCGTTCAAATGATCATTTTCACATTCGAAGAAAAACGATAGTCCGACCCATTTAGGGCACGGGAAGTGAGGCCAAAACAATCAAAAAGCTGCGCTACAGTTCCTACAGTTTCTTACATAGAAATGGGTAGAGGTTACGCAAACGCCAGACCTGTGGACCTTTGGTATCATTCCCAAACCTAAATTCACACCATTTGGCAACATCCAAATCAAACGTTCACAGTAAATGGAAGCAGACTAACTTGCAAGCAGTACCAAACAAGATCTTGATGCAGCACCACAGTCAAAAGGGTCGACTACAATCCAAAATAGCCAACTCGTGACAGACAATCCTGTCTTATTTTTGACTTTTGTACACTGGTTCTTTTTGGTTAAATCACTCCAAATGTGGTGACTCCACGACTTCGTCCAGGAAGGGGGTAAGGTCGGGACACAAACAAACAAAAACAAACCAAACCAAACCAAACAACAAAATCAACGACAAAACCAAACAACCAAACAACCAAACCAAACAACCAAACAAAAACAAACCAAACCAAACAATCAAACCAAAAAACCAAACCAAACCAAACAACCAAACCAAACAACCAAACAAAAACAAACCAAACCAAACAATCAAACCAAAAAACCAAACCAAACCAAACAACCAAACAAAAACAAACCAAACAACCAAACAACCAAACCAAACAACCAAACAAAAACAAACCAAACCAAAAAACCAAACCAACCAAACAACCACCCAACCAACCACACAAAAACAAACCAAACCAAACCAAACAACCAAACCAAACAACCAAACAAAAACAAACCAAACCAAA
>DF244517.1:0-26011 GCA_000507305.1 Breviolum minutum Mf 1.05b.01 | reverse complement strand
AAAAAGAAAAAAAAGCGCAAACACATACAAACACCATGAAAAATATCCTAGTCTTCGGACTTGCAAGGTACAGTTTATTTTCTATGGCATAAATATACTAAACATGATCCTGGTAAAAATAAATAATGATTCTACATGTCACCTAAGCTCATGTTATGAGATGAGTTTTGTTGCGTTGATTTCTTCCGAAGGAATCATCTCCATGTCGGATCATCATTCCAGGCGAACGTTCCAAAACGCCCAAGTGCAGCGCGTTTGGATCGGATTCTGTTTCTGTTTCCCATCTGGAGGCGGGGGTCTACACTGTTCAAACTCGCAGTTCGATGTTTTTGTTTTCAACAAAGAAAATACACACATCCAACACAGCAAACAAGTCCGCGGTCAGATCTGGCAAAAGGGTGTTTTTCGGCAAATCCGTGGTTTCCACAACATGTCATAATACATCTGATGCCCCAAAGTTATGTAAAGCCACTCTTTGGGAGTCGGTCTTCCCTTACGCAAAAGACACATTTCATACTTGGTACTGTTGATGGTTCAGAAATCTGGCAAACTCACCAGTTGAGGTTGGTAGTTTCTCCTATCATTTTTCACAGGGTCTTATACATCCCAGGTGGTCAACAGGATTTCTGACCATCAACGGCAGTAAAGGGTGCTTTACAATTTTAGGCCTACACCCTCAGTGGCCAATCCACTAGTTGGTGGTTGATCCACCCATTTGAAAAATATGCGAACGTCAAATTGGATCATTTCCCCAGGGATCCGGGGTGAAAATAAAACATATTCGAAACCACCACCGGACCTAATATATATCAACGGAATTGCTTAGAAGAAAACCACCCGGCGGGCCCTCTCAATCAAAATTTGCTCCCCCAACCCCACACCCAAAAAAGACAACACCTCGAGAACTGAGATAATTATGGCTAATCAACCGACCCCACCCTAACGTATACCCCCACCTCAGAAATAAGGCCTTATTAAGGGCGTATACACGGGCTTCCTAACCATAGCTTTGGCAGATTAAAATCCTCCAGAACTTGTCCTGCCAACTTGGAGAAGTCAAAAAGAAAAACAACTCTCCACTCCCCACCGAAAAGATAACCCATAAGAAAAATGTTGGGTAAATCTCCCCTTGAAAAAGAACCCTGGGGTTAAAAAAAACACCCGAAATTCTGAAAATGATGGCTTTTATGCCAATCTCAAGCCCTTAGCATCAGTGAAATTTCCATCCGAAACCATTGTTGGGTTTTTAGCTTGGGAAAATCACTGGATTTGGGTTTGGGGGGGGGAAGTTGATTTTTTCTGAGTGCCAACATACCCAAGGATGTTTCAGTCATAGTTGGGGTTAGATCAATCAATTCCTTCGACAAAAAAACACATTCTTGTAGTTTGGATATCTTACAATGTCCTTCAACTCATATCATTTGTGTTTAATGTGTTTTTTCATCAACACGGGGAACACCCGGTCATCCTCCATCGATATTTTTCGGAACGCACGCACGCACGCTCCTTCCGCTGCACGACATTTGAACAGATCGTCCAGAAACCCACAGGAAATTCTGAGGTTTACTTGCCATCACTCCAATGGGAAACACCCATCCGTTGAACTCTCATCGTTTCTCTGCACGTTTAGCCTTGCAAGGTTCATTTTTTAAGCTGCTCTGCGCTCGGAGAATCTACTCGGATCCAAAAAAAAACTGGGGAACACACAAGAAAGAAGACTTGAATCAACACAAAAATCACCAGTTGTTTCCGTTGTTTTTCCTTGATGGATCCATTTTTTGTATCTGAAAATCTTCCCATATTTGCCTGAGTTTTTGGTTAGATTAGATCTTCAAGTAAGTCCAACTCAACTTGCAAGGCCTAGAAAGTCACTGCTCTAAGATACGTACCTGATGTCCTGTCTGACATCAGCGTTTTCCCACTGCTCGCAGTAAGGTCTTAAATGCAGGGACCTGAGAGGATTCAACAATCATGGGCCTTCTCCTTTGGATATAACAACGGGACATTGTATAAACATATATCTGAACTTGATAAATGGACATTATATTTATAAAATGTAGATATAACATATATAAAATGTTGGATATATAACATGTAGATATGGTCATTGTGATTGACATGGTCATCTTTTCACTCCCTGAAACTAACAGGACTCGCCCCACTCGGAAAAAATAGGCAAAAAGGGGAACCCTTTTTAAAGGAAAGAACATCTTCCAACGACACAGATTTTTGTTCGGGGCAAACCCGCTGATAGTGTCAGCAAGCTAGCGTGCTAGTAGCTAGTACTAGTACTACTACTACTACTACTACTACTACTACTACTACTACTACTACTACTACTACTACTACTACTACTACTACTACCACAACACTAAATAATCTATACCACCATGTACTAGTAGCTACTACATATCATTTATCATTTTCAACATCTACATACCCTGTAAGTCAAAGACCATTAATAGTCCCATGGAATTGTTGATTATAAATCCCTACTAAAACAATGGTCTTTGATGAAAACCTATAATTATTTTAATGGTTCTTGGACTGCCAGGGTACATATATATATATATATGTATATGTTCATGTACTTGGAACTACATAACATAAGCTCTGAAAAATATGAAACTTCATCACCTCGCGGAGAAGTCTGAAGAAATCCCCATGGTGCATCGACAAAGATCCCAAACTTATTATCCAATTCCGGTTGGGCACAGCGCCCGCTACCGTTGGTCCTGACCGAACTCAGCATATATTTTGATGGTTGTTTTTGAAAAGAAAACCTGGGATTTGATAATCCACTCCATAGTTTCCACTGAATGTTCAAGAAATACTTCTTTATTGTATAAGAAAAGGTTTCTTTTAAAGGGTTTCAAATTCAATCAAAAACAAGAGGTTGCTGTTTGTTGTTTTTTTCCCCATGTTCTGGTGATGTGAGATCCCTCAGACCAGGCAAACAAGTTGGTGTAAACAACCGACCTCCAAATTGGGGGTTGTATAGGAACTATATCATATTTTCGGTAAAGTCGAGCTAATTGGGGTTCTGATGCATCATCGCATGGAAATCGCGAAGAGCCAAATTTTTGTTCAGTTAAAACTATACTAGTTGGTGGTTTCAACCCAATTGAAAAAAACATTGGTCAAATTGGATAATTTCACGAAGTACCGATAAACATCGAACATATGTTGCAAAATGTTTCAAAGCACCAGCTAGTATAGATTGGATTTGGCCATTTATTAAGTGTTTTTTGGGCCTAAGTTCAATTCTTAGAGCTCAGCTTCCTAGTCAATCCAACCAGAATTTGAGCTGACTTCGCCCTGAAGATCCGATGAAGTTTTTTCATGAAGTTTCCATTACTCTGACTGGGGGCCAATGAAACAAATCTTTCGGATTCTTAGATTAAAAGTCGTCGCCAAGGAGGCGACAATCTCATTTAAGATACCCCACCAACCAACAGCACCCCAAAATATCATGGGACCCATAGGATGAAAAAACACGGACGCAGCATATTCTTACCTACATGGTTGAGTTTTGATGGGACACGTGTCGGCTTGAATATACCAGTCCCCATGGATCCCTATGGCTTTGAATCCAGCTTGAAACGAAGATTTCCTCATGGATCCGCCATGTTTTTCAGGGGTTTCCCGGGCGTCAGGCTCAACGGCGGCCCGAGGACACTCGGTGGCAAGGTGTTGTCTCGTTATGAAGCTGGCTTCACGAAGAGACAAAAAAAATGCCGGTACACAGACACCTGTTGCGCTTAATCTCGCTAAAAACGGTGAGAGAAGACTTCTTTCATACAACTGTTGACGTTTCGTAGTTCTATGCGAAGATAGCCTTCTTTTAAAAGCAAACTCTGATTTCCTTACACTTTCGTAATGAATTTCTGTTCCATCGTTTAAAAGCGTCATTGTGTTTCAGCCATATATTCTCTCTCCATCTTCAGTGGAAAGCGGGGAAAATGGGGCGCACGACGTTCTAACACTGGCCATTCGCAGTTGAACAACAAACTGTTGTTGTTTTTTGATGGTTGGAGCTATGAAACTTAAGTCAGTATTTTCAGGGGATAGTTGGATGTACCCCTACCAACGTACCTCTATGAGAAAGCCCTATAAAAACCATGGGTGCACTGTTAGGGGTACACCCAATTGTCCCTTGATATTTCAAATCCAATAATCCTGGGAGGCTAGTTTTTTTTATTTCACCAGGGATTTTACAAAATGGAATATGAATACAACAAATAAAACAAGTGCTTCCTGGGATGAATACGTTCTTCATTTTCAAACATTGGGATTTTTCATTTTGCAATTCCAAAAAAGACTCCAAAAAAATGAGTCACACAAATTCACAAAAAAAATCTCATGAAGTCACTTGCCCCTTCAACTCTAATGTCTTTTTCAAACAAATACTGGTTGGTGGTTGAACCAACCCATTTGAAAAATATGAGTCAAATGGGATCATCTCCCCAGGTAAGGGTGAAATAAAAAAATATTTGAAACCACTTTGTCACACTTTGCTTGGTGCAGCGCAGCCAGTTGATCGGGCTACGTGCTTTGACGCAGGAAAAGGAAATTAACCTGCCAGCCTCAGGCTGAGATTACGTTCCGGAACGGGCATTCGTTCCAAAAGGATACTTTTCGCTACAGCACCACCCATAGCATCTCGAATGAACTGATCGACCACGTCCAACCTCGTCACACTCCAAGAAATGAGAGCTGAATTCATCCAGCATTGCAAGGAAGCACTCGACGGCCGTTGCAACTTCGATCGGATCAAGAGTTTATTCTGGGACCAGTACTGCTTCAATGCCATCTGAAACCACCTGCTCTGTTGCGAAAAGGTCGGGTGTTGATCCGCCGGCAAATCAACGTGGCCAATCACCCAACGCCCCTGTCGCAACCACGGCCCCCTTTCACCTGTAGACATCATGAAGTCACAGAACAACTGAGCAAAAGAGATCCACCTCAATTGAACTGAATTCTGTAAGAAACCATGTCCTGTGCCAAGCCACCACGTTTGCAAGTGATTCGCGAAATCAACGCCAAATTTCTTTGAGAAAACCGGCGATATCGTCATCGCTGAAGGCACCTCAAGGTGATTCTCCATAGACCCGTATTTCAACTCATTACTAACCAACCTGGGATTTACACTCGTGGTGCGTTCACGGTCCTCATTGGCCAGCTTCCCCACCCGAACTGCATGCTTCGCAATTTCAAGATGAAGTTCCCGAGAATGCGCCGTTTCACGCTGACATTGTTCCCACACTTGCAAAAAGGCATCAGACCTCCGGTGATTCATGGCTGATGCAGCGGCGTCCACCAAGCCATTATGCCAGTAAGCCCAACATTCAACTTCTGTTTGCCCAATGCCAACGTCAATGTGCGAAACAACTTTGTGAAAAGAAACCCGAGAACCAAGCAACTGAAGTTGTTGAAACACCCTCAACCAAAGATCCCCGTGTCTTTGATTCGGCTTGACTATGCACTGATCAATCTGCCGTGCCCGACTGAGAACTCCAGCACAGTCAGTCCATATCCTGATCTGACCGGGGAGTTTGACCGCAATCTGAAGCGCATGAAGAAGCCCCCACAGTTCAGCCCGAAATGGCGATTGTAAAACCCCCGGAACATGACCTGCAGTAATGACTTCATGTTCAAAAACTCCTGCCCACGTCAATGCCATGGTAACTGCAAAGGATGCAATCCGACAAACCCTGTCTTTTGGAAGCAAACACGCCCCATCCACAAAAAGGTCAAAACTTTGTCCCACAATGTGGTCCAACCGGTAATCACCGGCAGGCACCTCCGGTATATTGTCCAGATGTTGAAAGAACTGCACTTGAGAATCCAACCGAACCGGCCATGCATGGTTGCGCAAACACGGCGGAAGATCATCAACTTCTTTCAAGACTGTTGAAGGAACGAGTTCGCGACACTTTTGGAAATGAGGGCAAATCCACAGTCTATGTTCAAAACTGTCGACCTGTGAACACCATTTGCATAGATTGGCATCGTCAGAAACCCAATGCTGTTTACCCTTCTGGGTATACATGGTACCGTCCCACGCACATCTCAAGTAGACCATGTCTGATTGTGTAAAGCAGTTGGACAACCTTTGAACCTCGCCAAGGTCTGCAGCTTGAATGCCTGTAAAGGAAGCTCTGTGAGACAGCTCCCGGGCCATGACTGCAGGCCAACTCCAAGCGAAACGAAGATTAAGTTCCCCAATCGAAATCATGAAAATATCGAATGATCCAACTTCATCCTGCAGAAAACCGTGGCAATTGACTGACCATCCAAGAGCCCCAACCCTGTCCAACAAAATTTGAACCGGCCCATTGTTTGGAATGGGAGTCTGCAAATGCACTGCTTCAATCATCATGTCACGAAAATACCCTTCAGCTGCAAACGACCTTGCATCTTTCAATGTCTGAACAATTGCCCAACCTTCAGGATCATATGTGAAGCCTATAGTACTGAGATGAGCTATGGGGTTAGTTCCCACCCTATCATTACGAAGACCCCTCACCGCATTGGTACGAAGAGTGCCGAAGTGCGATTTTCCAACCCGAACCACAGAAACGCCATGCAGTGCTCTTGGCCATGCCATCATACGAAGTGCGATGCATTTCTTTGAAAAAGACGAAAGGCTAGATCGAAACAACTTCCACATGACCTTCATGTCATTAACTCTCTGAACCAACACACTGTTACCACACTGGCGGGTGTAATTGGTGTGAGCACCTAGCGTGCGGCTGCTTTGGACAACAGCAAGGTCTTGTTGCCTGAGATAAGCCCTGTCACTTGCCTGAGATGCCCATGTGAAAGATTTCTTTCGGTCAACATTTGAATGGCCCTAACAAATGAATCCAACTTATCAGTGACCTCTGGGTGATGCGCTATATGTTGATGAAGTACCTGCCAATCGTCCACAAAAGTGTAAAGGACTACTGGGACATCAAGGGAATGCAACCACTTATCAAGGGCAAAATCTAAAAGAGCCATGGCACATACCGAAAGGGCGCATCCCTCGGGAAAGCCCGAGGAGGATGCTATCTGAGGTCCGATTGATCCTCTCACTCGAAACCTTCTGGACTGACAAGAGACGAATGAGCCCCAAGCACGAGTGAGCCATTGCGGCACCCCCAACGCATCAAGCATTGCAAACACCGGTATCCTTGGTATAGAGTTAAAGGCCTTTATCAGATCTTCCACTATACCGATTTGAGAAGTGTTATGATGATGGGACTGCTCTAGGAGAATAGCCACTTCGTACCATATACTCCCTGCATGTCTATTGGGGACTCCGCCCCTCAGGCCAAAAGGAGCAAACGAAGAGAACTGTTTGAGGAACTGTCGAGCACGATATGTTGACCATATTCTATACAGAAGAGGATACACAACTATTGGTCTAAACCCCTGGACTTCCAACGAACCCGGCTTCTTCTCTAGACTGGACACCACTCCAGTAGCCAACTGTGACGGCCAACTGGCCTTTGTTTCGGCCTCGTGAAAAAACCTAAGTAAAGATTGGAGAGCACTATCCGGCAAGGCAAGCAAGTCTTTGCGAGAGACCCCGTCGGAGCCAACTGCTGCCCTAGATTTTTTGGAACGAATCAATTTCCTAAAGGCCACAATATCCCATTCTGGAAATTCCCACTGCTTGGTTGGAAAGGACCCCTGAACAAAGGAAATGATTTGATTCCACTGCGAAGGTTCGAGCTGTGCTGTCTTTTGCCATCTTGGTGCCCATTCGTCATGAAAAGCTTGCAAGACATCATCAACACCGGCTCTAACCTTAGTCTGTCTAGCTTCCCCTTGCAAGTTATCTGGGATCACTTCACGAACTTCCACTTGTTGTCCTTTCTGGGCATTGATGGAAAACTGCTGGCCATCAATGATCAATGGAAGTGCTGGATCCCACTTGATCGAAGATGCAAACGATACAAGCCCTTTATCGGGATCAACTTCAACAACTGGAGCGTGGACCGTTGACACCAGAACTGCAACTTGCTCCGGAGCATCACGTGCACAATCCTTAAAGACATAGGACAACTCTTTTTGTCGCAACTGCTTGGAGTGCATGTAACGAACCTTGATGAGAGCTTTTTCCAAGTCTTTGACATCTTGCCTTACAACATCCAAAATGTGAGAAACCAATTCCCCATTAGGAGGATTAAATGGCAACCAACCGGCCGAATTTTGTTTATTTTGATGGTACCACCACTCAACAACCCCCCCGGGATAACCAGCTCCATGGCGAATGCTCTTCCACAACGACCATTGTTCAGAGCAAACCCCACCCAACCTGTGCTGTCTAGCTGTGACCCTCTCAAGGCAACAAAGTCTTCTCAACTGTCGATATCGCTGGGAATAGCGAAATGATCCACCATAAAACTTGGGCTGATCTTCACCGACCCTACCCTTTTTAACTGGTGCATGCTGACGAACAACTGAGACGCTTTCCAATGTTTGGCCCCTACCCACCTGATTCTTGCTAAGGCACGGCTGAGACTGCTGTTGAAGGGTATGCGATGCTTGGGTTTCAATATCATGCCAACACTTAGCATGTTCAACCGTGATATTATTCCCAAACGAACCTTGATGAACAGTCCAATCCCCTTTGGGCCAGTTTGCATGCTGCGGCACCTTCCATGACAACGACCGAATGCACTCGATAATATTTGAAACCACCACCCAGATAACATGTAGATAAGGTCATGTGATGACATGGTCCGTCATCTTTTCACTCCCTGAAACAAAACAGGACTCCCAGGTAAGGGCAAAGGCGTTTTTTGTATTTTTTTTTGGAATCCTCTCATCCAAGGGTCTGAAATTTCTTTTTTTCCAAAAAAATCACCCAGCAAAAAAACAGGAAACTTTCCAACCACTTTGGGGCAAACCTGATTTCCAGTTCACTCATCGTTTTCAAGCCTCAAAAAAAATCAGAAAAATTTAACGTTCTCGGACCTGCGATGAAAAAACTGGTTGGTGGTTGATGGTTGAATCCCCACGCATCCTGAAAAATATGCCTTTCGCAAGTCAAAATGCTTTCATCTTCCCCAAACTTAGGGGTGAAATCACCACCTAGTTGTTATGTTTGTCATTTCACGATGTGTTTTTTTTGTCCGAAAAGTGGTGGTAAAAAATGGGGCATACAAATAGGATCCATGGGATTAGTATGTCTACATGCGCATGCATGTTTGAGCTAGTCTAGTAAATTGCTAAGTAAAGATACCAGAATTGCATGAATCCTATCAGTAGGTAGGATAGGCCAGGGTTGAATTTTTGGAGATACCTACGAACTGTATGCAGTCCAAAACCTGACTGAGAATGGCAAAAAGCGGCGTCGGGCGTCTTGCACGTGATCTCTAAACCAGCACGTTGGACGTTAGAAACACATAGCACTAGCACAGATCAGCACACGACCAAAAGATGGCTCTTGAAATAGCAAGAAAAAAATGGCTTTCCACAGATCATTAAAGCTAGATAATTTGTTGACAATTCAATGCAATTCAGATATGCCTGCAAATTCCAAAAGAATCATTTCAACCGATAAGATTCTGTCCCACCTGGAAAAACGTGAAGAAAAGAAACAAAATCCATCAAAGATCCCAAGAAGGTGGGCCCCTACCAGTTGTAAATAGGGTTAGTTATAACCCCCCCTAGGACCGTCGGTAAATTATAACCCCATGTTGGGGCCCCATGTATTTTCGGCCCATCTTTAAGCGGGGCCCACCTTGAAGCCCCATTTGACCAAAAGTTGAGGTTCAATGATTTGGATACCTTCGTTCGAAGTCCTGCAAAGATTCATGAAAGCTGTTTGATAGGTATCATATACCGTGCCATATACCATCCATGGGAGAAAAATGCATGTCTGACAGAAACTTACTTGCCATCTTTTGAGAGACACTGCACAATCACAAGACTTTGTTCTCAGAAGAACAGTCAAGAATATCTTGAGAGTGTCTCTGTTAGCTTTATTTTCCCGGACCAAGTGTCATGAGACAATTTCGAACCTGTGAACCCCGCTCCAACTTCAAAAATCACCTCCGCGCCGAAGCTCGACATGGCGGAAAAACACAATTCAGCTCTTACTGTTGGGATGGTTTTTTCATCTGCCACATCGATACTGGGGGTTGGAACTTCATCTTCGGCAGCTTCCGGGAAAATCCTCCTCCCAACACATGGCACACTTTTAGATCCCGGATTGTATCCGCGGGTGTACTTTTCGAGTCGAATCTTCGACACGAGTCGAGTCGAATCTTCGAATGGCCAAACAATAAGACAGAGTTCTGCCAGGATCAAACGATAGGGGGGGTCCCTTTTAGCTGTAAAAAAATAACGACTCATATTTTCCACGTTTTTCATCCTGCGAAAAACTTCAAAATCAAAAAAAAAAGGCAAAGAAAAGGAGGTAATTTAGATCTCTAAAAGGAAGTCGCAATACTGTTGATGGACAAAATCCTGCACCACCAAAAGGATGATGAATATCCCATTATTTACGGGGTTTTAACCATCTCAGGTGGTGCAGGATTTTGTCCATCAACAGTATCAATCAATTTCATCCTTTCATGACATGGCTTCATCCATCGGTTTTGGGGCGTTTTTTCGCCGCAGGAAAAGACGACTAGGCAGGTCGTCGAGTTGTTGATCGAGCCACAAAAATCCAACTGGGTGAATTCCCCAATAAAAGCTCAAGAGTTTTTGCGATTCATCGTAAAACATGATTTTCATTGATTTTCCCTATCGTAGGTAAATATACCAGTCCCATGGATCCTATGGGGTTCGGAATCAATCACATTCATTTACCCGTGGCTTTCTGACTCGGGAATTTTTGTAGGAATCTCCGGGCCGGGTCCAATTTTGAGAAAATTCGGAATGCCCCCAAAAAGGACCTAACGGACACACCAAGTGAAGCCATGATTTAAGGGCTGATTTTTTCATGGTTGGGTTGGAAGTTCCACGAAAATAGTATATCTAAATAGTCCTATCTTGAATGGGTGGTGCAATATATCTATGGATCGCCTTATCATAAACTCAAACACATGTGAGAATGTCTCACAACGACAAATGTTCACCACATGTTTCTGAAAGTTTCTTCATTTTGATGAGAAAGCCTTTCATAAAGATTTTACGAACCTTCCTTTTTTTGCTGGAGAGGGAGGCAAAAAAACACTCACAAATCAACAAAAAAGCCAAAGGATACCCAATGGTCACTGACATGTTCTTTTCATTCATGAAGTGAAACTCTGCCAAAAGTCTGGCCATATTGACAATGGATTTGGTTTTTTCGCTGTTTTTTTTTTTGGATTTCAGTTGAAGGCAGGTCCAGAACCTCAACGGTGAGTTCCGAAGATGTCCGTCAATCAGGGTTGGGGGAGACAGCCGTGAGCTGTGGTGTGCAAGCAGGTGATGTCGTTTTTTCATGAATCCCCGACCTGTGAACCAACGGTTTTTTCTCCACAAAACTGGCGGCGGCTTTTGAAAAGAGAGTTGCGGTTCCTTTAAAATAAAGATGGCTGATAAATCATCAGAAAGAACATATGCTTGGTTTTTGTTGAGGTGTTAATTGATCTTTTAATGTTTACTTTAGGGATTACAGATTCCCAATCCCTTTTTTCGAAAAAAAAGGAAAAATTGGAAACATACAGCAAGTCATCCGTAACGGCACTATTTCTTGAAAGAAGCAAGTCATCTACGTTGATCCTGCGGGTGCTACTTAGGCTATAGTGGTTGGGCCTGAATCATTAATTCAGATGTTCGACCAAAGCATTCCTGGAACCCCAACCAGTTTCAAGTGGATGTTTGGTGATTTCCAACCCATTTCCTATGTAAAGATTCGGTTCATCATCCAATTGATGGCCAACCATTTAGAAATGGTGGGGGGTCCAGGTTGATAAGTTTAAAGCAACGATGAGAAGTGACCAAAATATACCAAAACATGATTAACCATCACCAGAAATCCATCATTTTACCCACCTGTCCCCCAGCATTTTTTGTTCAGATGTCAGTCTTCACAAATTTGGTCGCTTTCAATCTTGAGTTTGTTTGATCTCAACGATTCGGTTTTATATTCACCTACCTACATTTGGTCGTTTTAATGGTAAAATATGGTAGATGTAGGTAAATATACCATACATGGATGCTATGGGATTGAATCCTTATTTTGGTTGAGGACAGGATCCTTATAAAGTCTGATCTAGAAAAAAACCTATAAACATGGGTAGTATTTACACTCCCTGAAACTAAGAGGTCGTCCCTAAACATAGGCCATCCAAAAAAGGAAAGTAAGCTTCCAACAATCAATTTTCAGGTGCTATCTTAGTGTCGGGGAGGGTAATCCCCCTCTATTCAACCTAAACTATTACCCATCATCTTTTGATTCACTGCTGCACCTTCAGCACCACACACACTTTTCAGCACCCCAACCCTTCAACAATGCATGGTGCGACTGATTTCCAGGAAGATTCAGGGGGTGGGGTGTCATCCGTGGAGGGGTTGGTCGTCATATACACAAGCACCTTCCGGTTGGAGTGCCAATTAAACCCTATCCGGGATGGTGAATTGACACCCTGTAGCGGAACCATGTAAGACACCCAAACTGGAAGGTCTATAGGTACATGTTTTTAAAAGAAATTTTCCGAAAGAAAAACATGGATGGATTGATATGATTGCAGGATTTCTGAAGCATTAAGAGTATGCAATGACAAACCAACCAACAGGTGTTCAAGTCTTTTTCAGACGTTTCACTAACAATGTTCACCCAGCAAAACTTCATTGAATCATCCCATCCCTCCTTCACACAAGAAAGATATCATTCTAATCATACATAGCGGCAGCAAACATGGTGGAGAGTTTCAATACATCCTTAATTTGACCCCATCGGAAAATTCCCGGAGAACCGCCACATGACTCGAAAGTCGTCATTCACTCATCATCGGCGCAGATCTTCTGGTAATCCTGTCGATGAGACTCGAAGTCGGACAAATCTTGAGTGTTTTTGGACCCCAAAATCCACGGAACATTGGAGGGTTTTTTTCACCTTTAAAAAAAAGGTCCCATAACTTGTGGGTTCCCATGGTGGGATATACACAGGATAACTTCTAGGTATCTTCTCCGCAACGACGCGACTATGCGAGTTGACATATAAGCTATTCAATCTTCAGTCCTCAAATCTGATGGGCAAGTTCCCTGAAACTAACAGAGAAAGCACCTGAAAATAGATGGTTGGAAGTTGGAAACATGATGAATTTTCCTTTTGGGTTTCAGCCCATTTTCAGTAGAGCTTTTGTCATGTTAGTTCTAGGGAGGGTGGCAAACTTTTTGGCCATTTTTCCAAAAATGCCTAAGAGGCGATAAAATGGCGATGTTTAAGACGTCCCTTGGAAAATGACCAGTGACAAGGATCCACAAAAGATGTGAATTGGTCCTTCATAGCTCAAAGAAAGTGGACTTCCTGATGGTGACTCACTATCAGGAAGTCGACCCTGCCCCCACCAGATCTGCTGAAAATGGGATCGTTACTTGCCATAAGGGGTTCGCGACCACCATGTGAACCCGGCCGTCAGCATTAAAACAATACCAACCTGAAGTGTGAAGTGTGGCATGCTCACCACCTCCTTTTTTCGGTTCTGGAAGCATCAACCAACAGGTATCTCAACTGGTATCTGACCACCAACCGCCGCAACACAGGTTTGATCAAAATTCGCATGTCCAACCAAGAAAAGGCTGCTTCAAAAATGGTACCCTTTCATGATTTGTTTTGTGCATCAATCCTCTCCATGCCACGGCCTCATCGTCCAAACCGAAGACCATGGGCCGAAACCATTGGTTCTTCACCTGTGCTTTTTGAAAAAAATACATCCAACGATTTACAAAACGACTGGCCCTTCCCCCCCAAAAAAAAACAGATGTTGACCAAAGATTTGTGGGATATCTAAGGATCATTGGACAATCCAATGGGATTGAACCATGTATATCAGGGGTAAGGTCCTATAGGGTCCTCAAAATAGCCAAGCCTTTGAGGGGTCAGGATACTTAGGGAAGTCAAAAAAATGGGATCAAAGTTCCCACTGGTTTGATGCTGTGGAAGTCGAACGTTCCGTTTGGGAAAATCGGAAGTTTCACCACCTTTTTAGCTGAAGGAAAACGTGCCCCCGAACGATGTAAATCCTGGGGATGTTCCCTTCAGGAAGAAACTTTCCCATGGAAAATGATGGTGTATTTTGCCAAAATGATCGCCGACAAATATCACGAACTCGTCATCCTGGTGGCGATTGGCATCCTCAAAAAGAGCACCCCCCTGAAGGTAATCCTGCCAACATCTTACAAAAGTTCTTGGCACCTTAGGGTTAAAGGGGGTGACTTTAAAAACTTCAAGGGTTTGGGGATAAAGTCTCATCCGTGAAAATCGAACAAACATCATCCTTAGTGTAGTCTTAGACGGCTAAAAATCGATGTTCATGACAATCAGCATCTTCAATGGGCAATGGATTACCTTCAGGTCAAGACAGATGGCACGATCCAAAAGGTGGGTTGGTAAAGGGTCCTTACAAACCAATATGTAGGGACTGTGCCATCTACTTTTCGATTACTGAATAAAAGAGTGATTGGGGGGACCATTAGTTACCAAATTAAGCCATGGAAGGATAGGGGACACCATCCGGATAGGATGTTCCCATCTAAAAAACGAATGATATTTTTTCTTGAAAACAAATCCCCATAATATATATATATATAATATACATCAAGGTCAAAAGATTCCACAAATTGACATTGGGAATTGATGTTCTTCATCAATTTCTTCATGAAACGGATGATCCAAACAGCCCTCCTTCCCCCAATCAAGGAGTTCTGAGCTGCCCCAACACGTGGTTTGCAACCTGGAAGATTTCTTTCGGCAAAAAAAGTGGCACGGTTGGTGATCCAGGTGGACCGGTGGATGATTTTTCGGACAGGGAGAAGCAGGGTTTGGATGATTTTTATTGGTTGTAATCTGAAAATGAACCGCTACAAAAAAGTTGTGTATAGACATATATATATATATATATACATTTGGATGTAGATATAATATGATATAATGATGCATACGATATATGGTATGCGAATAGTTTGAATGAATGCTCACCCTTCCTTTTTCAAATCCACCGAATCAATCTCAGATGTTAATATGGTTGAAAATTTATACATAAATGACATAAATCCAAAAAAGAAACATCGAATGTGCAGATTATCTCAGTGTCAAGACAAAGTGGCTATCATCTCTCTGAAGCACCCATCAACTACAAATGAGGTTTAAAGCATGACAAAATGCTTGTTTGTTCGACCAGCAATGATTTTACCAAACAAATTTGAATATATGCATCATTCAACAATTTCTACCCAACAGGAAGATTGTTTCACCCTAACCCCCACACCCAAAAAAAAACACTGTTCACCCCATACGAGCCAAGAAAAAAACTCTCATTTCCCAGTATATTAGTTCTTAAATAGGGATCCTTATTGATGACGTCCCACCAGGTCACCTCTCTATCCCAAGCTTCACGGAACTTCTTTTTCCTTCCTTTTAGCCAAATCTTAGGCTTGATCTTTGAAAGGGTAGCTGCATGATACAGCATGTTTTGAACCTATGTATGGGGATTTGCACTCCCCCTCATTGGCTCCGGCAGGGATCCAATGTCTTTCCAAAAAACGACCCAAACTACCCTGTACGATCTAGGCATAAGGAAAATCCCGTAGCCTCTCTTCTTCCTGGGCATCTTTCTCTCGTGTGTGCTTCGGACCCCAAAGCTCCAATGTATAGTCAAACCCCTCTAGCTGGTACAGTTCCGGTGTTCCACGCCTCTAGTCGACACCCCATGCACCACTTCGATTCTCTATGTCCTTGTGTATTCTTCGACGTTAGATGCTTGCAGTCTTGACTCGTGTGGTAGACCTTCCCGTATCTCGTCCTGAAAACACGAAACGGCAGATCTTCTAAGGGTCTTGGCTCTTCATTCTCGATCTCGGTGTTCCCCATCACATGAGGAAGTCCCATCTGAACCTCTCTTCGAATCTGTTCTTCTTCCCTCAGAATCTCATTCCATTCATCTTCAAGACTTGTTGGAGCTGTAGCTTCGGTCCTTCCTCGTTCTCCTTCTTGATGGCTTTCATTCGAAGTCTCTTGATTCACATCCTCTTCTTCTTGGTGTTGTGCCCCTTCTCCTTGATCTTCTACACTTTCTTCCACTGTAGGATCCTCTGGCTCTTCTTCTGGCTCATTGGGTAGTCTTCGGAACCCGAAGAGATATCGTCCTTCTTCGAAGCCACTCCTCAAGCTTCTTACTCCTATCTTCCAAATCACCTGAAGGCCCAGAGAAATCGCCACCACTAACACCGTGTAGAAGACCATGAAGTAGTAAAACTCTTCTGCTGGTTCTTCCTTCTTCCCTTCTTTTTCTCCTTTTGCGATGGAGATAGCTGCCGCCATTGTGATCAATCTAACCACCTTCGCTGCATTCTCAACATCTATCCTTCCTCCTCCTTCCTTCTTCTCAGCCTCTGCATCTTCAGCCTTCTGCTCTTCAGCCTCTGTAGCTTTAGCCTTCTGCTCTTCAGCCTCTGTAGCTTTAGCCTTCTCCTCATCCTCATTCTTTCCAAAGTTCTTCATGTTCATCAGCTTCTTCAACCGATCGATCCTCGCAGACGAAAGAGGTTTCGTGCCGATGTCTGCGATCATGATTTCTCCTGGTTTATGCCCAACACTCCATTCTCCTCTCATCACCGCCTGTCGGGCATAAGCAGATCTCATTTTGAGATGCCTAGTTCTCCAATTCCCACCCTCTGTGGTGAGAATTGATATGGCTGACTGGCTGTCAGACCAAAGGATCTTCCTCACACTCTTGAAGACCTCCTGGGCGATCACCACCACTGCTTCTCCTGCTGCCATACCTTCTACCATTTCCATCAACTCTGTTTCCGCCGTTGAGAGGGTAACAACTCCTTGTTTCCGGACCTCCAGAAAATCGGACTGCCACCCAACAAAATGATGTAGCAGCCGTGTGACTCCTCTCCTTCTGGCGCAAATGACGAGTCGCTGTAGCACTCCAAGAGCAGCTCATCACCTTCTATCTTCTTGAATCCAATTCCTTCTTCCTCCTTTCCAATTAGGTATCCTTTGGTTTGACATGCAGTCTCAATGACACCTTTTGGATTCTTGGTGATATTCGATCCCATCTTTGAAACCGAATACATGACATCCGGTCTTGATCTGGTAACCACCCAAAGTAGCTCACCCACCAACTTCTGCGAAAGTTTGATGTCCTCTGCTGTCGGCTTTTCATTTCTTCCTACCAACATAGCTGTCTGATCCCGGGTGATCGGAATCTTTCTCCTTTTAATCTCCTCCGAGCCTCCTTTCGACAGTAAGTCTTTGAGGTAGGATTCCTGGGTGATCATCCATTCCATTTCTCCTTCTTCATTCTTTCCTTTCTTCACATCCATCCCCAAGAACTTGATGGCCTTCTCTGACACCCACTCTGGGCTTGACGTTCTCCAGGTACTCCTGATTGAATTCAAAGTAGCCGAAACCAAGGAAGTCCTTCCAACCACGAAGAGGTCATCGACGTACGTCATCAACAACCCCGACATCTCAGCCTCCTCGTCTTTCATCACTCTTTCCTCCAAGATCTTCCAAAGGTTGGGCTCCGACTGCAGCTGAAGCAATCGGTAGGTCTTTCCTCCTTCTTCTTCAATCCTCATCTCCTGAAGCTTTTCGTCTCTGCAAAGGCTCCAAAGTCTTGGGGATCTTCTGAATCCATAAACCGCCTTCAGTGGTAAGTAAAGGACATCTCTGGATAGATATCCTTTTCCTACCATCACCGCTGGGGGTCTAACCAACAGTTCAGCTTCACCTTCTTGGACAGTCATCTCGGCGTTCAAAAAGGCGGTCTTCACGTCGATGGATGCTCCTTCCCATCCTTCTCTTGCAGCTGCTACCAGCATTATCCTGAATGCTGTAGCATCTGCACCTCCACTGTAGGTGTCTTCTTGATCCTTTTTAGCTTCATAATTTCCGCAGACTACCCACCTCACCTTCTTTTTTCCACCACCCACTCCTGGTTTGACCGTGAAGACAACTTTCGATGGAAGGACCTCCAGCGTCTTTCCTTCGGCTTCTGCTTTTCTCCTCAACTCCTCAACTTCTTCTTTCCTCAGCTCTTTCAAGGCCTCCTTTTCCATCAGCAAGGACTTGACTTCTTCACCTACGGCTTCCAACCAATCCTCCCAGTTCTTGGCCACTTCTGAGGTAGATACCACTCTTGTCTGTAGTACCTCCTCTTCTTCTCCTTCTTCATCATCCTCCTTCTTCAGCTTCATCAAAATCTTCGTTTCTTCCATCACTGCCTCAGGTTCATCGGTGATCATGAAACTGACCTCCTCTTCTATGATCCTCAGGCTCCTCATCTTGTTCTTTCTTAATGGTTCTCCTTGGTGATCTGCAACTTCCATCCTCCTCACCGTCGTCTTTCCTCTCAGCCTCCTTCTGATTGAAATCGCATCCACGAGCTCTCTTTCTAAGGCCAACCACGTTCCTTCTGTCACTGGTTCCATCGCCTTCTTCATGATGTACTTCGTGATCCGTGGAGTTTCTCCTTCTTTGACTATCCAGTGTCCATGTTCTTCAGGTGCAGGTGAAAGGTACTTGACCCTGTCAACTGTAGTGTCCAACTCACCTTGTCTCCATGTCCTCTTCCTCACCAAAACTTCTTGAAGGAAACTAGGCCAGTCAGGTCTTCTATCAGTACGATATGCTCTGTTCATTTCATTGACATACCGCAGTGCCCAAGGCCACCACTCTGACCCCACCCCTGCACTCCTCAACGTCCTTCTCACCTGAGTCTTCAACGATTGCACAGCGACTTCGTGGATCGTCTCCTGGAGTCCTCGTCAATGCTATGCCTCGCTGCTGTGTCCACTTCTTGAAGTACCCCATGAATTCATGTCCTAAATCCGTGTGGATTCTGTTGACGTAGTAGCCGTCCATGCGAAGCTTGAGAATGAACTCCATGACTACCTTTGTGACTTCTTCTGCCCTTTTCGTGATCATCGGAGATGCCATTCTAAACTTCCTCACTTCAAACTCCTGCTTCCCTCTCTCTCCTTCTTCCTCTCGTCCTTCTTCCTCCTCAGCTCTTTCAACTTCTACACGCTGTTCTCCTCCGGCGTGTTCTCCTGCTTCTTCATCTTCTAACTCTTTGACTCCTGGAAGGTCGATCTCTGGAGCTCCTTCTACATCTTCTTCTTCCACTGGTTCTTCTAGTCCTCTTGCACCCTTCGGAACAGCCCAAGTCAGAACTCCCACTAACATGTACTTCGCCTTGAAACCTCCAGCATCGTTTGCAGCTACCAGAGGCCCACTTGTATCCAACGAAAGCACACCTCCTGAAACATGTTGAACTTTCCGGTGGGGATGACCTTTTTGCTGAGTCTCCTGGCAAATGAGGCAATCTCGTCTATAAGGAACATGGTTGAAGGCCAGATGTTCCTCCCATGACAAAGCCTTCATTTGAACTTCCTTCTCAAACACTTGTTCCAAAAGCGCCTGAGCCACCACGTTCATCAGCCCCGGAGACCACCTCGCAAGCTTCTTGGAATCTCTTACCTCCTTCAACTTCCCTTTTCTTTTCTTCTCATGCTCCTCAATCTTCAACTCAAGGCTACCTCCAAAAGTAGTAGGCTTCACAGCATCTCCTCCAAGGTCACCCTGGTTGAACGTTGTCTCTTCAAGATTGAACTCCTTCTTGATCTCTTTCCACTCATCAGTGTCCCATAGCGAGACGACCTCAGGCTTGTAGGAAGACGGACTTGCCGGCTGCTCAAGTGAAAACCAAGTCTTCTCCTTCTCTCCTCTCGCTCTTCTCACATAGGTCGAGATCATGTAGAGAAAGATCATCCTCCACAACATCAGATCGTCTTCATAGATCATCCTTTCTTCAGCTTCAGTTAGCCCTTCTATGCCATTTTCTCCTCCACCCCAAGACCTCACCGGCCTCGGATACCATTCAGCCCCCTCTATGGGATAATGGCGTAACACACTTCTTGATCTGCAATTCGGGCCACCAACCAAAGCACTGAGTTTACCTTCTAAGGCAATCCTCACCAGGGAGTTGTAAACTCCCCCTGGGCTGAGCATGTCTTGCTCCTTTCCTCTCTTGATGTCGATCTCCACCAACTTTCTAGGATCTCCACCTTGTTGTTTCAAAGCTCTTGACAAAGTGAATCCATCTTCTTCCCCAGCAAACAAGTGAACGACCACACCTTCTTTCTTCAACTTCTTTCGTAGTCGATGGTTTCCTGGTAGCTTTCCCCATTCACCCGGCTCAACCACCAAGCCTTCTCTCACCTTCCTTGGTAAGTTCTTCAACGCCGGATGTGTTTCCACCAGCTCCTTCATCCATTCAAACTCTCCTTGCAAATCCAACTTCTTCAATTTTGCTCCCGTCCTCACCTTCTCAATCTCGTCGATCAATTCTAAGGCAAGTTTCCTTGGTACTTGAGGGCATCCATCGCAGCACTTCACGGGTAGTCGACCTCGAACAGGATGAACAACCTTCAGTCCACCTTCTTCCCAATTCACAGAACACCTCAATGTCTTCACCAGGTGTCCCATAGGAACGATGGGTTCTACATCCTCCTTCTCTGTGATCATAACTCCCCCTGGAGTCATCTTCAACTGGATACCCCCATCAACCAAGGTGACGGAAACTGGGCTGTATCCTTCTTCTTTCTCCTCAACTTTCTTCGATCTCCACGGGTTGGTAGCACCACTGTCGATGAGACCTTGTTCTTTTCCTTTCACCATCCGACTCAACTTGAACGTCTTCTGCTTCATGTTGTTCTGCTTCAAGCTGTTGAGTTGTTCTTGCAACCTTTCAACAACTTGATTTCTTTCCTCAGCCTCTGTCCTTTCAGTCCTTGTAGATGAAGTCGAAGATGGTCCAGTCAACGTCTTCAACATCTTATTGGCTTCTTCCAACAAGTCTTTCATAGACGCCGTTGAATCCTTATCCTCTTCCTCACCTTCTCTCATTCTTCCAGCCTCCTTGTTCTTCAGCGCCTCTTCTTCAGCCTCAGTCTTCGCAGCCTTTTGCTTCGGAGGGGATCCTTCAAACGAACTTCTTCCTTTTCCTCTTGGACATGCATTTGAAAAGTGATCAACAGCTCCACATGCCCAACACCTTCTCTTTTCATCCCTTTGTTCATGTGAAAAGGTGCAATCTTTCCCCTTTCGACACCCCGTATCTGTCAAAAAGAACCGGCACTTGATTGCTTCTCTTTCCTGATCTCCTCCTTTCTCTTTTCCTTTTCCTCCTCCTTTATATCCTTCTTCTTCAACCTTCTTCAGTCGGAGCTCCTTCGCCTTCTCAGCATCAGCTTTCCTTCTTGATCCTCCATCTTGATGGGCAACTTGTTCAAACTCCGCCAAGAGATGCATCGCGAAAGAGGTCACCGACTTTGAAGTAGGAGTTGCATCCACTTGCAGTGTTGACCTCGCCAAACTCACCCTAAAGTTGAGGTCCCTGTTCGCTTCTAGCGGTTTTCTGATGATCTTGGTGAGACCTTTCAGCAGCAGGAAAGGATCGGGTTCCAGCACACCTAGCTCTCCTGCTCGTCTTCTCCATCTTGACCATCGCCGTAGAGCTTGGACCGCATCTCCTAGCGATGTCGCCTCTGTCGGCGATTCCAGTTGGCGAAGTATTAATTCTTTTTCTGCAAGTCCTCCTGGGTGATATACTGTGAGGAGGTAACATATGATTTTCAGTGCCGTCAGCTTCTCCGAGCTGATGAGTTCTTCCTTTGACCCTCCGGTATGGCCATGAGTAACATTGTCGAGGCTCGACGTTCAAGTCGGGACCATTTGGCCTTCTCCAGCTCCTCTGAGGGCATCGGCTCGTGATGGATCCTCTCCAAAGGTTGTAGTTGAAGATGCTTAAGGTACCAATCCATCGCCTCAGACATGAGCTGCTTCCACCAAAGTCCACTCGAATTCGTCAGATCAGACATCATCGGTTCGATTAAGGCAAGCCAGTCGTTGAGGTCTATAGGACCTGTCGTTGCACTCCAATCCGGCAAGGATGGCAACTGTTGTGATCCTCTCACAGCTTCCGACCCACTTCCACCTTCTCGATCTTCTAACCATTGCTTTTGCATAGCTTGCATCCCTTCCATGAGCTTCAGCATCACTTGAAATGCCGTCTTTTCTTCCCTTCTCTCCTCAGTCTTATCTCCTCTACTTCTCTCCTCAACTTTGGCGGCTCCTTCACCACCTCTTCCTTCAATCTTCACTGCTTCTTCAATCCTATCTTTCAAACTTTCTTCAACGCTCTTGTAGATCTCCTCCTTCTTCTCTCTTTGACTTTCCGGTGTCATGAAAGTCGAACCAACCTCTTCTCTTTCTTCCAGCCTCTTCAATCGGTCCTTCAGAAGCTGGTTTTCTCCAACCACCGTTTCCAGAGCCTTTACCAGCTTGGAAAGCTCTCCTCTCTCCTTCTCTCTTTGCTCCTCAAACTTCTCTTCAATCTTCTTCTTCTCCACTTCCATCGCGGCTCTTACTTCTTCTTCTCTTTCCAAAAACAAAGGCCTTGCCACAGGTGGGGCAAATCCAAACCCCTCTGCTATCCATAGACCCATGATGCTTGTCCTTGTAGTTGCTGAAGACGAACCAACTGCTCCTCATCAAACAGCGGTCGAAAGCCTCCTTCAGTGCCTCCAGCTGTTTCTCTCCTTTCACCTTTCTCTTCTTCTTCACGCTTCACTTGGGCCACTTCTGGTCCATAGGAAACCGGGGGTCCTATAGGTCCTGAGCTCCTCACGACTTCAGACCTTCTACCCTCAGCCTCCTTTTCACTCCTCACTTCTTGTCCTTCTCGGCTTGAGACAATCGGTGTCCTGGCTTCTCTTTCAGCTTCTTCTTTCAACCCACTCTGGTCAGGGCTAGTCGCAATGGAAAACTGCTGGGGATTCATGTCTAAGGACTCAGGGTGTTCTCCTATCCCCAAATCCCTACCAACACCTCAGTTCTAACATCTTCCACTGCCACTCCTCGAATTCCTTCTGCTAACTCCCTCTGCAACCTCCTTTCAGACTCAGCTATCTCTAACTGTCCTTGTAGAAGCTCATCGGGGGTAGCATTCCTTCTTCTAGTCGTAAAGAAATCCATTGTTCTACCTTTTCAGGGCTTTGGGCTCATAACCTGATGACGTCCCACCAGGTCACCTCTCTATCCCAAGCTTCACGGAACTTCTTTTTCCTTCCTTTTAGCCAAATCTTAGGCTTGATCTTTGAAAGGGTAGCTGCATGATACAGCATGTTTTGAACCTATGTATGGGGATTTGCACTTATAATGGCTTCTTTTAATCCCCATCTAGTTGGTGGTTTCGACCCATCTGAAAAATATTAGTCAAAATGGATCATTCCCCCAAAGTTCGGGGTGAAAATTAAAAAAAATGGAAACCACCAACCAGCCATATAGCTGGCTAGATTTTTTATCCCAAACAACCAGCCCCTCAACCAACCAGGACAAATGTCCACTTCAGCAACTTCATATCCCAGGTGGATGGATTTCCACTGGGTTTCCCGGACGCTTAAAGCACTTCCTGCAGGTGTTTTTTGTGTGTGATTTTGGCGGTTTTTTTTCTGGGGGTGGGGCCTGAGACCCAAAAAGTGTTGTACAAGAAAATCTGTGGTGAACATTAAGTGAACGAAAAGAGATTATATGTTTTTTTTTCGAGAAAATGTTGGTTCAATGGATATAATCATTCTATGCGAGAAATTTCGGTCATTGGTCCTTGCTTGGTGAAATTGGCACTGATGAAATGTTTGCACCAACATTGGTGTCTCGTAGTAGCTGATCAATGCTCAGATGGAATCCTGGGTTGGTTAATATTCAATATACGAGACCCGAAAAACATGGCTAAATATATAGAAATCCTATTGACTTCGCATGTGTATAGTACCCTTCATCCCCTGTATTTAACTATCTATACTAAAACCAAAACACAACGGCCTTTTTTTTCACGGACGCGAAGCGAACTATCGTGAAATTTCACGCAGTTGTCAAGTTGATCGAGGTCATCGACGACATGCTACGGGACAATTCTTCTCACAACCGACGATCTTGCAGGCAACCTTGTTACCTTAATGAGCAAACCGCAAGTTACCCTCCCTGAAACTAACATAGCACCTTCCAGGGGTCAATTTTCAGGGGGATATGTTAGTTTCAGCGAGGGTAAAATTTCTACAAAGTGAAACTTGGAAACATGGATCAACAATACCTGCCACATACGGATTTATATAGCCCATGTTTTCTACAGGTGGCCTGGAAACAAGATCATTTTTTTCTAGGTGTATAATATATATAATATAAAACATGTATATGATATATGGCAAACATGTTTAGCTCAATTGACTTACAAACCAAGTCTTTCAAATTGGCTCCCGGGACATTTCACAGGAAAGTTTTATCAGTAGAAAAATGGGGGTGCTCTTTGGCTGGCCCATGAAACCCCTAAGGGGATGGTTATTCTTGACAAGTCTTCTTTCACTTGTCAAATGTAAGGCACCCAAAGGGGTGAAATCGGTTGATTCTTGTATATGCAAAAGCCTGGATGTTTCTTTTGCATTTTGCTGGGGAAGAACCCTTCCTAAATCACCACCTTTTGCTGGTGAAATTCGGCGATCATGGTCATTATTTTTTTGCCCAGATATACCACCTGGTGGTAGGATCGATGGCTATCCACTCCACTCGCATGGATAGTCTTGGTTTTTTTGATGGCCCCGAGTTTTCTAAATCCACCTCTTTGGGAGTTGAGCCATCGATCCGGACAATTTCTACGTTGAAAAATCTCTGAAAAAAATACCCCTCCAGGAAACTCATTGAACTTTCAACTTATCCTCCCTGAAACTAACATATCACTTGAAACTAAGGGGCAATCTCTGGGATTCCCAACTTGGAGTTTCAGTTTCCACCATTTTGAACCATTGAACGAACTTTAGGGTCCCGGGGGCTTCCGTATCCGGAACCTTTGTTTAAAACAGGTACGTTGAAATCACCCATCGATTGAAACAAGCCCGGAGTTTACGACTCAGAAGTCAGGGATTTTTTCATTGCTAGTTGGTGGTTTTTCACCAACCCATCTGTGAAAAATATACTAAAGTCAAAGTGGAGAAAATTTCCTCAAGGTTCCGGGGTGTTTCAAAAAAAATGTTTGAGTTGCCACCACCTGGCTTGATTATTTCATCCCCCCCCCCCCTCCACAAAAAATAATCACCAAAATGAACATGTTCCATATATAGGATTGTTAACCCTTTCTCTCCCAGAACCGTTTTGTAAGTTGAAGGTGTTCCAAATATTTCTTTTCCCAAAAAATGTTGTTGAACAGTTTCAACTTACAATGGTCAAAGTTTCAATTTACCAATCATCAAATTCCTTAGAAAAAAAAACTTCGAGTCGTTTTCGGTGTTTCCCATGTTTATGTTTTTTAAACGCTTAAAGGTTGCTTCAATTCAAAGCTTCACTTAAAAAAAACTGCTGGCCCATTGGTTCACACGTGACGACGTTTCAGAGTTTCACCAGATGGATATGTTTGGGAAAGATTCTCGTCATGAGAAAAACAAACTACACCTGAGAAACGTGCAAAAAACAGTTGTGCCATCCCTGGAGACTGGTTGGTTTGTAGTTTTGTAGTGATCCTTTGTTTGGCCTTGTTTCAATCCCTATGTGTTAGTAACTGTTAACTGAGTATATAGTATAGTCCCGTACATAACAACAAATATGCAACAAATAAACCACGGTGTTGGTCACTTGGTTCACCTGGTTCACCGGTGATACAATTTGGGCGATATTGATCCATCTGTTCCACCTTTGGGGAAAAGTGGAACACCTGAGACAACCTTCAAAACCCCCAAAAAACACACCAAAACAACGGACATGTTTTTTTGGATGAAAAAGTTGTTGTTTGATTTTTCA
>DF244516.1:0-26029 GCA_000507305.1 Breviolum minutum Mf 1.05b.01 | reverse complement strand
GGACAAGGGTAGGGGATCACCGCAGATCATGTATACTAGGAGAAATCCAGGGGTATCAAAATACAATCCCAGTTTCGTACTTAAGCTTAAATCAAAATAGTATGTATATATATATATACAATATATGGATATATCATATTGTATATATAAAGACATTCATCTATATTTCATCTATGCAATATCTATGCAATATCTAAAAATGATGATACTAAGATGATAATACTATGATAATAGTTTGATAATATTATGATATAATATGATGATAATCTAATATGCATATAATAATCATATAATATGATGAGATATATTGAAATATGATGAGAATACAAATAGAATACAATGCAATTATAAAGTAATTATGATGATATCATCATGATATTACGATGTATATATAGTGCATACTAGGAGAAATCCAGGTGTATAAATGTACAATCCCATTTTCGTACATAAGGTAACCCCCCCCCTGCTGTACATTAGGTTAGGGGGAGGGTATTATATAAACGTTTTTTTGGATAGCACACAGTCTCACGTGCCCAGACCCATCAACCCAAACCAACGACAATTCCTTAGATAAACTCCCCTGAAGCCCCGAACACGTCCCCTGAACAATAGTGGCTGGAAGACTACTTCTTGTTTGAAATGGACCCTTTTTAGGGGACATGTTAGGTTTTCATTTTTTCGTACCCAGGCTCTGAGGAGTTTCAAAACCAACTCTTTTCCCAGGACCATCGTCTTTTGCCGCGGAAAGCAATCGCTACCTTTCTCCTTCGACGCACTGAGCTCCTGCAATTCGAAACGAAACGACGCGCCCTATATCTGAGATGATGTAAAACAAACTCCGCGCGAGACAGATATTTCGGAAGATTTGACCCATGAAATGGAAGCACAAATTGTTGGTGTTCCTCACACATCGACCAAGATGTCGGTCATATACTGTAAATAGAAGCAAACGATACTGTAAAATACTGAACTGGGTGTGTCTTTCAACAAACAATTGCGCTAAAATCCAATGGTTTCCTATCAAAATTAAGCACGTCAAAAAATATGTCGGGCCGTTCCTGAATTCAAAATCAACCCCTCCCCATATCCCCAAAGTCTTTATCGCTTTCCACTAGTCTCTGCTCCTCAATCATGCCCTGGTCGTTTGGGAGCATGTCCTTCTCTTCAGATAGAAGGCGACATCCTAAGACTCCAAAATCACCCCCCAGTGAGTTGCAAAGGAAGTAGAGCATGTCCTATCCCCAACTGACCAACCCTTGAACAAAGTAAAGGTTTTTTATACAAAATCTAAAGTATGATTGCAATTTACTTGCGAAAAGGTTGAAAACCACTTGAAAGTTATCTCATAGGATCCAGGTATGGTATGTTTGCCTCCATTTACCGATAAAGTCAACCACTCATGGAGGTAAATATACTGTTCGTCCCATGAATCAGGGTGGATCTGGAGAGATTGCTACTGTCATCACCTCTGTCAAACATCACCCCAAAATAAGGTTGAAGAATCCATCATGTTAAGCACTTTTTACATAGATCTCCTTTTTTTAAGAGCCGGGGACTGTGAGCGTGCACTTGTTTGACCTTTTTAATAGTTGTCCATAGTTGTCTAAAAGCAACCTTTCCACAAGCAGCATTCACTGTACAAGCTGCCTTCTTTTCAGAAAAGGTTGACAGGTGATTGTTCTGAAGTTCAATTCTCTTGAACGTCATGTTTATCCTTTATACTTACAAAGCGGCTCTGTTTCAAGATCCTGTGCAGTTTGAAGTGATTTTTCTTAAAGAAGAGCTATTGCCGTGTCTTTGGTAGAGCAGATTTACCTTTAAAAGTAGAGAGCTGGGGGTCAGGGGGGTGGAGTTGTGAAAAGAGTAATTTGATGTAATTTGAGGTTTTTTGAAAAAGAACGTAGAAAAGAAGAAGATACACCATACAAGAGCCAAGCGCATGATAAATTATTCTGTCATTGTAGCTAGGGCTCCATCTTCCAAACAAACAATCTTCCCTATAATCCATGCCTTTTTCGATAGTAATTGTAAAAATCCTTTCTGCAAAGAAAACTGCACTCTTCCTGACAAAACCTCCAGATAAGCCACCTTTTTCATTATGAAGCAACCTTTACTCTTGCCAACAAACACTGTCCCTAAAAATTACTTTTCATTTCATTCCAAAAGAATCTGATCTTTAAAGAACACCGTACTCTTCCAAAAGAAGGCTGTCCCTACATGTATCAACTGTTCTTTTCTACGTAGTCAGTTCTTTAAAGGAAAAAACAAATCTTCTTAACAAACCTTCTTCCGGATGATTCACTTTCTTTCTCATCCCCCCCACTTTGAAAATATTGCTGAACACATTGCGCAAAGAATCAGAAGCTTTCTATTTGGAGCTCACATAATTCACTAATTGTCTTGTTTCTTTTCCCCGAAGTTTTTGCCACTTCTGGTCAAAAGCCAAAAAAACTCGAAGAAAACCAGCAAAAACAACCCAAGTCTTACCAAGACCAGCTCCCCCATAGTTTTGTTTTTGTGGTTTAAATGGTTTAATCATCTAAAAACCAAAAACAAGAGCATATTTTTGTGTGTTGGAGTAATGTTAGCCAGAGGGTTGCATTTGAAGTGCAGTTCATGCATTAGCCAGAGGGTTGCATTGAAATGCATCTTATGCGCGGTTTGGGCACGCTCGTGGTCCCCTGTTCTGTTTTTTTAAGGGTCATCTTATACCAATTGTTCTTGCAGAAAATCTGTATGTCTTTTTTCGGGGGGGTTCACATCCCCATCATCTCCAAAATGCCAAAAAAATAAACATTTCAATAACCCATACTAACCCAGGATGATTCTGAGTGATCTGACGGTTACTTGCCATGTTGCAATTGATATATAACATCCTTGAAAGGTCACCATCCGAATCTGACTTTTCAGTCTTGCAAATCACTTGAAACCAACTTGGATGGGAAGTTCCAGATCACCAACACCACCCGTGACCTCTCCGTTTTTTTTTGGGGGGGGGTTGGCCAAGAAACGAAAGTCATGGGCCGGCAAGGTGTCCGCGAAGACATCCTTGTATCTTACTATACCGGTCATTTTCAGCGAAACCTTTGAAACTTCGGAACCTCTCCGTTCGGTTTCCAGTTTTTTCGACTCTTTCTGGTTGCAAAAGAGGGTCGTGCAAGAAATACCAAAAAACCATCAACGCATTGTAACACTTATATAGTTTCTTTCTATTTACAAGGGAGAGAAACCCCATCTTCAAAGGACAGCATCAGGAAAACCACTTTTACACTATCTCTCAATTTTCAGAAAACTCCGACCTTCACCAACCTTCACTCTTCACTTTATATTATTAACTGAATTCATGTATCACTATCTGTTCGAAGAATCGTAGGCTTAATCATATGGAAATGGTATGAGGTCAAGACTTGATTGAGGTTTGGGGGAGAACCATCACCGCCATGATTTCTAGTTGGTGGTGGAACCAACCCATTTGAAAAATATGCTCCTCAAATTGGATCATTTCCCCGAGGATCGGGGTGAAAATAAAAAATGTTTGAAACCATCACCTAGATTTCCATATTAATGGGAGATGGATACCTATTATAAGAATTCCTACTAGCTATGGTGGGATGACCATCCCCAAATACAAGCCAACTTCCACAAAAAAAAACAAGCGTCTGCCAACTTGAGAAAGGCTGGTGCCTCAGGAGCACCTGGTAAACAAAGCTGAGAAATAACATGAGCTGAGCGGGTTTCGATGTATACATATATATATATATTATATTATATTTACATATTATATATATTCATATAAGTTTCCCAAACATAAAATCATATAAGTTTCCCAAACATAAAACACATCACCGGAAAACAAACAAACAAACAAAAACAATCAACAAATACAATGGAAGGTTGATAAAACCATGGATTCATTTCAATGGATTCATGGAAAAATTTCTTCCTTGCGCACCTGCGGGACCCGAAGGATAGCCCGAAGGACCCGAAGGAAATGCACGCACAGAGCCACCACTGGATCTTTCCTTGGTCGACCAACATGGATTCAAAAATTCCTGCGGTTTGTTTCTCGGAATTTTTCAACGGGAACCCCAAATTTTTCAGGTAAGAAAAATGGCAAATTCTAACCAGTTCGATATACGTTGATAGGGTTTAAAAAAGATACAGTAATACCATCTTCAATCAGTTTTTTTCTGACCGATCTCTCAACATGGTGCAGGATTGAATTTTTCTAACAGTATAGTATCCTGTAGCTTGAAGGTCTTTTGTTTGGTGGTTGGTCAACTTTCAAACTCGAATTTTCCGGATGCCTGGAAGCTTCCCAAAATGAGGGAGACCCAGACCAACTCACTATGTAAAACTGACAAACTGACGAGTTTTCGGCTACCCAAGTGACCAGAAAAATTATCAGACACCCACCGAGTAACAAATTCCCCCCTACAACAAATGTGATAATCCCAGTGGTGACCGTTGCTGGGTGGGGAATATATATCCAACTTTTGCATAAAATCATTGTTTGCCTAATTTCTTGGCACCCTATTGAAATAAACAATCATACTGCTGCTGATGGAAGAAATCTTGCACCAGTTGATATGGAAGTTTGTCCCATTTATTTACAGGGTCTCATACATGTTGGTTGGTGCAGGATTTCTTCTTCCATCAACAGTATTTCAGGATGTTCCTCCACCCAGTAGCAGTCACCGCCCGGAAACCTTCACTTTCCACTGCTACGGGGACTATCCCAACATATACACCCCCCAAAACAAACAGCTCACACATGCCAGGATGACGAAACCCAAAAGGAGACTCATCTTCCAACCCCACGTGTTTCAGGTGCGAACTGTTAATTTTCAGGGAGGGTACGCCCCCAAAAATTAACATGGACCCTAAAAATCACCCAATCGAGAAGGAAAATCCTCTTCCAAACCTCCATTTGGGGTTCCATGTTAGTTTTCAGGGAGGGTACATGTTTTGCTGGAAAACATCACCTGGAAGTGCCATGAATTGCCGGACTTGATCCCCTCACAAAAGGTGGTGCTGGTATCACCATCCAGTCTATGTTGCCAAACCCTCTTAATGCCACCATCAAAGAGAATATATACGGATGCACCATCAAACATGATTAGCAAACAAAAAACATCCAACAACTTTCCTTTGCACAGCTTTTTGAACAAAGAAAAATTGAACAAACCCAAAGGATCCATGTATGGTACAAAAATAAATATATATATATATCTATATGTATATATATATATATATATGTATATATATATGTATATCTATATATATGTATATCTATATACACCTATATTTGCCATTAAAAAAAACACAACCATTCATGGATCGGTAACGAAAAACCGTTCGTCCCAGTTTCACCTAATCGAGTTTCACCACCAAAGTCGCAACTGAGCGAGGCAAAGGAACCACATCTGTCCTCCAACAAAAGGCGAATGTCCCCTGGAACATACCCCCAGACCCTCCAACCACCTGTTTATGGTTCGGAATTCCTTTCGTTTGAGGGTTTATGGATGGGGTTATGCTCCAAGGGGTATGTTGGGCTTCTCTTAGATAATGTTACGTTTGGTTTGGAAGGATACCTGACTCAAATCCTATCCCCATTAGGATCCATATATATGGTAGAGTCACTACTACATTTGCCAGAAAAAATTGGACCAAATGTAGATAAAGAAATACCATACATGGATGGTATGGGTATGTATTGTCAAAGAAATAATATTACATATATAGATTAAATAAATGCAGTGACATATCTATACGTACATATAGAGATATTTAATGATATCTATAATGCAACTACACTCTAAACATCAAAGAAGTGAAAAAAATGCGATCACCCAACGCAATATTAGCCCAGGAAACTAGCAAGAACCACAGGGAGAATCTATAGGGTTACAGCAACACTGAGATCGTTTCGGACCCAACGGAAAACTGCTACTACGTAGTTGTTTCACTGAAAACACGGGAATCTTCAACACAAAGGAGTGAAGAAAAAGAAGTCATATCAAACCATCGGCAAGTTATTTGCATGAACTAATCGATGGATAGTTGGTTCAAGTTGGTGCCCAACCAGCTGACCACCCAGCATGATTCATGATTCATGAAGCGATCACCAAATTGCTGGGTCGGGATCACCAAACATGAAACGGTGGATGAGTTTTACTCAAGTTCTTTGAGTCGTTGAGTCCTTTCTTCCAGAAAGATCCCTACGGGGCCAGTGGCGTCCAGTGCTTGAGAGTTTGACCAAATCAGTCAACGGTTTGCTGTTAAGCTTGGCTCAGCATATCTATGCTGATGGTATCCCGGATTAAGAAAGGGATTTTACTGAGGACTTGCCTAGAGGCTTTAACATGAGCAGTGGCAACCAAAACTATTGTAATATTCTATAGTACCGGTTGTTGCAATAATACTCCTTACAATTGCAATGTGATACTCCCATAACACTGGGTAGAGTTTATATATATAATATTAAATATATATTGCCCAAAATAAATTCAATACAGTAGCGAGGATCAACCCTTTTCAAGTGCTCAATCTGTTCACATGGCATGACGTTCGACCTTTGGCATGACGTTCGACCTTTAACCATTGACTGGGCTCGACTGAGCTAACAAACAGGATCTGCTATACGTCCCTTTTTGTTGGGTTTTGAACATCACCCTTAGTACGGGGGACATGCGTCGCACTGACAAAATCAGGTCAAAATTCCCTTCATCACCTCTGCCATTGCTTGAAGAGAAAGGATTCCGTTAAAGAAAAACACCATTCAAACTCAGTAGACAATTAGTCCATATTGAAATATTACATGCACGATACGAGTCTGTATATAATACGTATGTACATACATACACGTACTAATTATATATGTACACATAGATAATACTCTATATGTAATTTACATAACATTACAAACTACGACAAACATATTTTGGAAAACTTATATATCCCGCTAGCCAGGAAGTTCATTGATTCCTTTTGTTATAATGTCTAAAAAGAACCCGACACAACCCCAAATGCCCCAAAAAACGCTCCAGTTGTTGTGGAACAAGTCTCCCAAACTTCTTTGAAGGACCAATACCAGCCTCACGTTGACTGTCAAGCCAGGCATATCGTGATGGGGGAAATGTTCAACGAAGCGCAGTGAAAAGGCCTAGGAACTGTACCTTTCCCAATTCACGGCGGTCCTTTCAGAAAATCAATGTGCCAACCCCCAAGTTGCTACGTTTCGAAAACGAGTCAAAGGAAAATCCAGAAAATCCTTGTTGAGCCGCATCTACTTGAAATCTATTCAGCAAAACCCAGGCCATAACTGAAAAATGGATTCATTGGTCGAGTATTCACGACTCGAAGTCAAATCCCACCAACATTTTTTTACTTGGGTTTTTTCGTATTGGTCATACTTAAAATCCCATGCAGATTTTTTCCGTATTGGGCTTAGTATTCGCCATGTACTTTGAATTAATAAACATTCGGAAAAGATTATACAGGGATATAGAGGGTGCTTTTTTGAGAGGGGGCTGTTAAATAATGCTATAATCAAATGTCAACATTACCCGTTAGGAAAGACTGTGGTAGTCGTTTTACGGTCGTTTTAGTGGCGGACCATCTCGTTTTCCACAGGACACTTTTGCGCGTTTCCAACAACGAACGATACAGGTGACCTGTACTTTCCGCGCAATGACTAGGAAATTGGTTGGTTTTCACGAAGATGCTACTGAATTGCTCGGTTTTCACTAGTCAAACTCCACTTCGAAATCAGACTGCGTGGCACATCCATGAAATGTGACGCCGCAAGGGCACCTCAGTCCGCTCGCACAGTAAAACGCTCCCTTTGTTTGATGGCACTGTGTGCCTGCAATCCACCAATTGTTGTCGCCTACCAGTACAATGTGGTCCTGTGCAAGCCGCATCTCTGGGCAGACCCTGGTAGCACCATCGATGGTCACAGACAAATTACCGAACAATGCAAAGTTGAGCTCTGATGGTAAGAATGTTTCCGGGCCCCCCCCTCCTTCGTCCAAATGCCAGGCATTGTCTGGAGTTAAACCAGCATTGAAATCGTTTGCCACCCATTCTGATTTATGACGGCCTGCCCGGACATCCAAATAATAACCAAGAGGGGACACTCCTTCATACGGCTGTCCTTGAGTGATTGCGTGGCTTGTTGCATTGAATTGCACCGATTGCACACGCGGAGGCACGGAAGTCGTGAGGTCGTATTGGTGAAATTAGACATAGTTGTCCCGAACTTTGGGCTTGCCTACTGCTTTTTGGAGTGCACAGGCTGTATCATCTGCGCTTGCCATGACACATGCCAAGCAAACGACCTTGAGCCCACGACGACTCAACATGTTGTGTATGTTGCGGTAAGAGCGAGTTGAAAACTACTGGGTTGCTCGAACTTGAACCAAACCGGTTGTTGGCGATTCGGATCGGTTCACAAGACCCAAACCGGGTAGCGGAGTGACTGGTACTTTCGAATATTGATATGGATGTTGTCTGCTTTACAAACAGAATACAAACAAATAGAACAAACAACTAGTAAACAAACCACCCGATCTTGAAATCGACTGTAATATAGATTGTTTGGAATGGTTGCCACATTTTAAGAGAATTCCATCGAGTCTTAACCATGAAACCATTTGAGGAGCAATGAATCATGAGCCAAAGTGACGTGGGAGTCGGGTTTTCCCAACTCTTGATGGTTCAGAAATCCGGCTAACCAGTTGATATGGTAAAATTCCCGAAGTATTTATAGGGTTTTATGCATCCCAATTGGTGCAGGATTTCTTCCATCAACAGTATCAAACATCTTTTCACAGCATCTACTATTATCTTCATTTTCTCATACCATCGGAATGATGAACTCCCGAAGTATGATCATCCGGTCATCTCAATTGAGAATGTGGTTGTATGATCGGCGGCGATGGAAGGATGAAGGATGGATGAATGAACCTTTGCAAAAAGGGTAAATTTATCACGCAATGAGATTTTGTTTGACAAGGTGATTTGATGGTACCATCGTGATTTAATGGTACCGTGGTGAGAAATGTCAGGAAATGGTGGATGTTCTATGAAAAAATTATATATGTCTTTTTCAACAGGGGCTAATGGTCATTTCCCCTCCCACACCCGTGTGACCACCCAGAAACTTTCGTCAAATCACTAGTTTCATGTCTGCAACCAACCCCCCCTAACGTACCACCCCCAGAAATAAGGGTTTAATAAGGCCTTATTTAGGGAAACCAATGGTTTAATAATTTTGATGGCATAAACCCTCAAAGTTTAACATAAAACCTGAAACGGATCTCCTTTCCCAGGGGCCAATTTCAGGTTCCAGCTTGGATTTCAGGGGTGTAAGTCCTTTTTTCGTGGGAAAAATGACTTTACAATACTAGGTAAACCTTCGGTCACCGGCAACTAAATTTTCAATGGACCCTCAAACTGTGGCTGACTTTTGGCCGCCAAACAGGCCGGAAGTATCAAAGGGGTTTGGTCAAGAACTTGTTAGGAAACCACAAATTTCACTGCTTTGGGTGGTTGTGTTCACACATGTTCAAACCTTACTATGATTAACCCTTTGACCTTCAAACCAACTATGAACCGTCTTAAAAACCCGAATCTGTACCTTGACTTTTCCTAAAATACCCAATGTTGATTAATGAGATTCAACAATCACAATCTACACCACCTGGAAAGCAGATGGGCAAACCACTTCCAAAAAGTTGGCTTTTTCGCAAGGGGCCAGACTAATAAGAGTGGCTAGCCATCTACTCTCCAGGAATATTTACCTACATTTACTATAAACATCAACCAACCTGTAGGTAAAAATTTACCAGTCCCAGTCTCATGGGAATCCGTCATGGTTCACTACGGTATGACCAAGGTACTACTGGATGGAAGTACAGTGCATCTGAGAATGTCCACATCAGCTTCGATGTAGCTGTCATGTCGATCATTGCCCAAGCCGTTGGTGAAGCCGGAATTCCCGTTCCTGAAACAAAAAGCCAGGACTTCTTATCCCATTTAGAAGCAATGGGACGAACGGTATATTTAGCAACTGGGATGGTTGATTTGAACGTCAAATGTAGATAAATACGCCAGTCCCATGGATTCTGTATGGGTATTTTTTGGATACGAAGATAAGGTCCAATACATATATGTAATTGAAAAACACAAAAAATATGCCCCTTGACTTGACAAAGGTATTGTTTGCAAGGTGGGGGGGACCATCACAACTAGCAACTTTCTTTCAGACTCAGCTCTTGTAAGGGATGACCCGAGCCGATCGTTATGGAAATGCTGGGCCCCTATAAATGAGCGAAAATAAATGGTTAACTAGTGTTGTTTCACCCCTACAAGTGAAGCTATGGGTTCAACCTACATCTTATTTTCATGGTGGTCCAATGCCCACTTTGTAAGTACACAACTTATCAACATGCTCCCAGGGTTCACCAGAACAAATACTCCCCCCGAAATTGAACTGCTGGAACTTGAGATTTTCACCCCGTTAGAAAAGGAAAAAAACCTCTTCCAAATCCCCATTTTTGGGTTCAAACCTAGCGGACCTAGCGCCATCCAAAAACCGAGTGTCGCCCATTCCGTTGGGTCCAAATACTGCACATCCAGACGGCTGCCATTGTCCATCACCCGTACCACCTATCCATATCTATCCGTCAGGTGGGAAAAAACCCTGAAGATTAACGGCTGGAACATGTCCTCATGGAGGTTTGGTTCAGATCATTTGCCTTTCTAAATGGGTGATGGCTGTAGGTTCCAGCCGTTAATCTTCCAGGGTTTAGAGGAAGTGATGGATTCGCGGTTGTGAATTGAATATTTGATCGTGATCAAACTGTTGATCCGCGGATAGCTGACAATGATTTAGATGAAACAACATCCATCACTTCGGGAAGCGCCGAGGAACAGCGGGGTCATTACTGCCATACTTTTGCAAAACATATCTAAGTGAGAAAAAATAATAAGGTGATCTAATGTGTGATTTCCTATAGTTTCCAAATCATCCCAAATCAAACAAGTCATCCTTCGACAGACTTGATTTGGGCCCGGGGTACTTGGCTTTACTGCACATGTAATTCAAATGACAAACCCAAAATGTTTCACCAATTGTAGAACCTGGGTAAGTTTCACGTTTATACAAAGTTAATTGGCGGGTAATAATTTGTACAAATGTGTTATGTTTAGTTACTAATTACCTATAAAATTAACATTCTCAAAAGAGTGTTCAGAGTTCAAATTACTTTTGCAAAGATTCACTCACCATAAATCATCTATAGAAAGCCCATCAATGTTCCATTTTATCGACAAGGTTCTACCGGTCCCGTTCGAAGCCAAGTGGCACTCATGAGTATGTGCATAGAAAATTAATATTATGTATTGCCACAGCAAATCTAAATGGACTTAAATGAAATCACCAATTTACATCATTTCCTTGTACTTACAATACATAAATATATTAAATATACATGTCTTAGTCAAGGTATATATAGTGGTTTGATAGCAAACAACACAAAAATCTTTGACGTTGTCAAAAGCTTCCCTCACATCACGTGGGAATCCCTTCGCCCCCAAGCACCTTGGCTTGATAGTAGCGACCTTTCAACAAACCTCCCANGAAGGTTTTACACCCCAATATATGGGTTATAACCTCTAAAAATTAAAGTTTTTGGTTCCCATGGTATATAATATCATAAAATACATATATATATATATAAAATATATATATATAAATGTGTATACACATGCAAATGACATATGATGTGTAACATATTATACATATACAAATCTGCTCCTGGTCAAACGGAGCAAAACTAAATTTCCATTATATAGTTGTTGATTGTGGGGGTGAAAATTGAAAACATGGTTTGAAAACAAAAAAACATGAACTTAAGTTCACCACCTATAGCACGTGGCACGTGTCCAGTGTTCCAAGATTTCAGGGAAGCTGAAAAAAATCCTTGTGGAACAAAACTTGGGGACTTTGACACTAATTGACATTGGAGAATTCAAAAGAAGCTTTCATGCTGAGTGAAGTTTTTTTGAAAATAAAGTCATACATTGGCGAAAAACAAAAAAAACATGCGAATCGGGCGGTAGAAAGGTTCGTTTATTTTTTACAAATTCAAGTGCCAGGTTCATAACTATGTGCTAACCTGGCAAAGCTTGGATCCTAGCTCCACATCGCTTCGAAAAATTGAAGGGATTTTCAGATACCCACCAGCTCGAAAACCCCTCCTTCCAAGCACCAAAAGATCACGGCAAATGCAAATAGATGCGACCCAAGAGACCCAAATGACAGCCACCAGAAAAGCTCAACCAACGACGATCCTTGAGCTGTGAATACTCTTCAGGAACTTGATTTTGTATGATTTTGTTGTGGTAAACCAAGATAGCCATGAGAAAATACACCACCATTTAGGATGGTGTATCTAACATGTGATTATTCATTGTCTATCCAGCGGGGCCCCGGGATTTACCAGCCTCCTCTATATATGCTACTACCCATAGGATCCATCATTATGGTATATTCACCCACATTTATTTGATTTTTATGTTAGAAAATAGTTGGTAAAATAGAACATACATGGTCGATTTTTTCACAAATCAAGTTGATCAACTGGTGTTATTTTTTCCAATTTCAGGGTAATCTACATTGTCCAAGCTGCCTCCAAGTCCACACTGGGGATTTATCCAAAAACACAAGCTATCCTTCATGGTCAAACCAATGTATCTAGCCAAATTATAATATTTCACTAACCGTTGGGTTTCCCTGAAATAGCTGGGGTCCCATTTCTTTGGGGGAGTTTTCGGTCGTCCGAGGCGAGATAATTTCACCACCCCAACACATGGAGTGCTGACCCCTCAAAATCTGTGACATTTCTCGTTGCTTCCCCTTAGGAAAATCATTTCTTGTTGCTTTTCCCGGTAGGATAAATTCATCCCAAACAGCTCCAACAAAAGCCTTGATTAGAGGATTGGCAAGAAATAGAACAGTATTCTACCCTCCCTGAGACGAACAGAGTATGGTTGGAAGACTACTTTCCCTTTGAGAAGGTCTATTTTCATGGGGCTTTGTTCGTTTTAGGGAGGGTAAGTGTTTACATCTTCATCCCCGTGAAGTTGAACCTGGAACCTGAGAGGTGCTTCTTGGATAGGTGAAAAAACAACATGTTATCCATTTGATGCCGTAGCGATCATTAACAAAGAAAAAAACAACTTGATATAGGTGGCTTTCAAAATATACTCCTTTCAAAACTAACATGGAACATAAAATTCACCCCTTTGAAAAGCAGATTGATCTTCCAAACCTTCGTTTTTTTGGCTCCATGTTGGTTTCCAGGTGTGTAAGCCGCTCAAGAATTGCTTTAGCTTAATCACCAAACTAAGACTTTTCAGACGTTGCGGGTTCCTTTTGGAGATGTTCACCGGTTTCACAATAATGGACTCCAATGGAAGCTTTTTAACAGCATTGAAACATATTGAACATCCATATATGTGTATATCATATATTGATCAAATCCTACTAAATATACTAAAATAACTTAAGATATTGCTAAGGCTTTCCCAAGCTCACCGCCTTCAGTTTCTGAATTTTTTGTTCAACCGCTCCCCACATCGTCCCTCAGCGGTGCCTGGCTTGTGCTGCTGTGCACAAAGTCCTCCTCCACGTCAGGTGCCACAGGTCCTTGTGGAATTGGACTTTTTTTCTTCACCTCAGAAAACGCAATGGAACACCAACCAGCAACATGATAGCAACATGAATTGAGTTTGCTAGAACACGGCATGTGTTGAATCAATGATGGGTACTGTATATATATATATATGTAAAGACATGATATGTACATATATATTCTATTCTACACAATATAAACATATACACATACACATGCGCATATATGCAAATAGATCCTATGGGAGAAGGTGACAGTTTTTTCTTTCAATTTGTGTTGGTGCCCCCAAAAAAACTGGGAAAAACACCTTTCTCAGCAGATTGCATCTTCACACCGGTGGTTTTTTAATTCCTAAAAAACTCACTTAGCGAATGGAACCCTGAAATAAAAGTTTGAACTTGATTTTTCCTATACTAAATATGTAATCCCAATAAGTTTAAAGTTTAGCCATTGGCCAAGTAAGGAGAAGTATTAGATATGTTTTTGAACATGGGAATCTTTTCCAAAGGTGAAGATTCTTTAAAACAAAGAAAAGACGGCAACCACAAAGCAAAAAACTTATCAGCCGTATCACGTCCGACGGTGCTATCTAAGGATCCAAAATGCTAAATTATCTCTATTCTTTCTCCCATGTTTTTTGGAAATCATCCCATGGAAAAATGGAACTAATCCTCCAATCATGGCACCTAAAATCCCACAAATGATATTAATATTAAGATGGTGTCTTTTTAACCGAGACACACTGACATGAGATCCAACCAAAGGTAGCTCCCTCGCGTTTCACGCGAACCAAATCGCCAACCTGGCGGATTTTTAAAAACCACGTAAAACACGAACATTTCATGATGAACCCAGTTTTTTGTAAATGGAAATATTTACCCCTGGAAGATTAACATGGAACATAATCATAGGGGTTTGGAAGATCATTTCCTTTCTAAATGGGTGATTTGTATGTTCCATGTTAATCTTCCAGGGTGTACCTACCCTAGGGATCCAATCACCTTGTCAGTGGATGATTGGGGGTGTCCAATCACCTCCTAAGCAAAGTATTTAGGTTCCATTACCATTCTCAGAAGGTGATTGGATCCCCAGGGCTAGTATAGTGAATGGAATATATAAACACTAAGAGGTGGTGTATAAATACAGTTTGTAGTAACATGTTTTTAGCATGGTATCTATAGTTCTAATTATATAATCGTGTATATATGTATACATATTTTCTATATATACTTATAAATGTATCATGTGACCAATTCCTCTAAACACCTTCTTAAAACAAAGAAAACTCTGTCTTGAAGGTGAGAAAACAAATTATAGCTACCGGAGGGATCCTCATCTCCCACCGTCAGCAAGTCATCCACCATTCTTCAGCTTCCCATGTTTTGTTGAAATTCAGTGGTTGGCTGAATCATGTTGTAGAATGTCTACAAACATACTAGAAAATGAAGGCTTTGAAACCCAAAATTTCCCCCGCCAAGCTTGTAAAAACGACAACAAAGTCTTTGAAAAAATCAAGCTTTAATAATACTGAATCTCTGATTATGGCATCCGATATCTTCTCAGTTGAAAGGTTTGTTGATACTTTAAGACGGATCCAAAAGAAACAACAAAAAAAAGCAAGTTCAGGCAATTTTAGCCCCTTTTTAAACTTGGAAATTTCTACCTTTTTCGGATGACTTTCATTCATTTTGTGTCAACATCTTCCAAGAACAAACCACACAAAAACCCGCCCCAAAAACGCGTCCAAACCTTGATGTTTGCACGAAGCTCTTCCTGATCCCTCGGGCACGGAAAGGTGTGGAAAAACCGTGGGTTCTCTCTCCATCAGTTCTAAGGAACTGCTAAAAGCGAGCTAGCAAGCTCGGTGGGGACCGGGTTTTACACCCCAATCTGTGGGGTGACCTCCCAAAAATCACCAACAATCACTCCTACAACTTGTACAGTTGGCAGGTCTCCCATGGCACTTGGCAAAGTATTTGAATACCCTCCAGGGAACGAATCCATATCCCACCTGGGGAAAAGGAAAATCATCTTCAAAAGTGCCTTTTTGCAGGGATGTGTTAGTTCCGAGGAGGTTATTCCAAATTTCATGAGCAATTTCATTCATATCAAGCTTAATATCAAAGGCCAAGCATTCAAAAACCTGGGATGTTTCTCTTTGCGTAGGAAACCTCCGACCCCAAGTGCTTCCAAGATTCATTAGCAAAGTGTTGAACAAAACACCCTCACTTTCCTGGCAGCTAAGGTTCTACTGGTCTTTTCAAGGCGGGATTTGGGTCGACCGTACCACTTGGAAATTCAACAAAAAGCACTGGTCAAGTAGTGGGATACACCTCTGAAAACTAACATGACGATGGAAAACCATCCATTTGAAGATGTATCTCCCATTAAAAATGGTAGATTTTATATTGCCCATATTAGTTTTCGGGGGTGTATGTGGTATTGATACTTAGAGTCAGTAAATATCAACTTGAACTAGTTTTTGGAGAAATCCCGCCCCCATCTCCAAAATCAAGTATTCCAAAACATACCTTGAATCAATATTGAAGCAAGTTTATGAAAATACCAAAACATAAAACAAAACATATCATCATATCAATTGCATCAGTACTTGAAAAAACCTGTCTTATTCTGAAGGATCTGATATAGAAATACTTCATTCAAAAGATATTTCAGATACCTTCCCTGGGAATTAACACGGATTCGTTCCCTGGAGAAGGTATCTGGAAACGCACAAGCTGGGTTCCCTACTAATTATAAATGAAGGTATACTACCCCATATGAAAAATATTAGTCAAATTGGACCATTCCCCCAGGTAGGGGTGAAAATAAAAAATATTTGAAATCACCACCCAGGTATATAAGTGTTCAAGATCATATACTAGTTGGTTTCAACCCATCTGAAAAATATGCTCGTCAAATTGGACCATTTTCCAAACATTCAGGGTGAAAATTCCAAAATATGTTAGTTGCCACCACCCAATATAATTAAGTCGTCGTGTTTTTTTCAAATAACCCCAACCACCCCTGAATATGTTTGGCTATTTATAGGTGCCCCAAGCCCTGTTGTTTTCTACGAATTTGATCTGAATTTTCCCGGAAAAAAATCAGATTTGGTTGGTTTGTTGTGAGGTTGAAGTGACTCAATTCAATATTTCCACATACCCCCACTTATTTTTGATGGTCGTTTTGCCAACATTACATTCATGATGGGAAAAAAACAACACATCTTGCTTTGGGAGGTAAGTGTTGATGGAAAAAAAGTCCATGCACCAGTTGATATGGTAAATATCCCCATTGTTTATAGGGTTTTATACATCCAACCGGTGGTTGTTTGGGATTTCTTCCATCAAACAGTGTCACCTCAGGTGATAATTTGACAATCTCACCATCCTCACCCCAGGTATCCCCAGTTGCCTTGGATGCTTTCTTGAATTCACCAAAGGTTTCCTGTGAGGATTTTTGTTTCCCGTGTCCCAGGCCACAACAGGACAGGAATCCGCATTAGGAGGGGTTGGTGGCTTCAATGTATTTTGATGTTCTTCAAAGTTGGATTGAGATATTTCCCACAAATTGGAAGGTGGGGGGGTAAAGTTTATACAAGAAAAAACTCGTTGAAACCACAAAGAATACATCATCTTTTTTCACATTGCTGGAGAGTTGTAAGAAATGTTTTTTTTTTATGTTTGGTCAAAAGAGGCTACTTAGAGATTGAAATGGCAGCATCATGTTTGAGGACAGGTACCTCTTAGAACCAACACACATTGTCTCCAAAAGCATATAGGTATATTATACTTATGTAGAGTGTATGCAATATAAATATATATATATATTACATGTTTATATCATCTATCTACTTGCATACACATGCATAAAATTATATAATTATAAAAATAAATACATGACATACACATCAATTATATTCACCAATCCAAACAAAGTTGTGACATCTTCATCAAAATGCAGGACCTGCTTTGCATTGGTTGGGCGTTTGTGTTGGCAACACCAGGGCACCACTCCTCATCACTCATCTTCACGTGAGTCACGAAAAAGACCCCACCACTGCTTTCCATTACACTGGATGTGTAATAGGGATCCTTCGAATGGTTTATCCCCATATAACTAGGTAGTATAAGTATCCCCTATAAACCCTAAACAACCAGGGTTTTTTCATCGCTCACACGGGAAACCATCCCACTCCCTAATCAACAGGTTACCACCCCTGAATCATATTCATGACTACATAACCCATATATAACTGCTAAAAAAGATCCTACAAACCCAACCACTGATCAGGGTTTGCGTGTGCCAGAACATTTTCACCAATCATTCACCACGCCATTTGTTTTTGGGCCGGACAGTTGGGTGTCCCATGAAAAACTCTATTTTGGCACAACCTCTTGGGCTCCCGGGGAGGGGCTGAAAAAACTTCAAAAACTCAACGAACAAGTCGTCTTCATCCATCTTCACTCCCGAAAACTTAGAAAAGGAACCATGAATTTTCCAAGGATTCATGAATCGAATAGTCGAATCTTCACTTACCGTCCTCTTTTTCGAGGTTCACACGATACTTCATGAAGAATCCACCGATTCGCCCGTTTCTTGGATGATGTGAAAAACAGCTTTCGAGTTGGTGGTTTTTCACCAATTCGGTTGAACAAATATGCTCAAGTCAAGTTGGATCATTTCCCCAAACATTCGGGGTGAAAATACCAAAAAAATATTTGAATCGCCACCACCCAGTAGTAGATTTTGATGATATACCCAATAAATACCCACTAATTTTTTGGTGGAATCTTTCCCAAATAGGGATGAAACATCCAACCACTTTTTTTTCCCCCATGGGGCCCCACCTTCAAGATGGCTTTATCCTCATAATCGATCCGAGGGACCTTCACCTGACACTCTTTGACGCGGTTGGCTGGCTCGATCCATAGAATATTTTGCGTATACATTTGGCTTATAATCTATAGTACACCCTAGAAAAAACTAATATAGCACCTGAAAATGGATGGTTGGAAATTTTGGAATACTGAATACTCGTTTCCATTTTGGGATGGCTGAATTTTCAGGGGCTATGTTATTTTCAGGGAGGGTAAACAACTATTCCATCCATGGAGCATCTGTCATTGACATTCCAAATCACGGCGCGGCACATGACATTCACCTTCGAAGTGCACCCTCTTTGACTCGTGATTTGAAGGATTTCTAGGATTTTTGTCACTACAGATCCAAATGTTGGGTCTAAGTTGATAATAATCATTATGCTTGGCCTGTTTGAGAGCTGATGACCGAATCAAAATGATTGTATAATCAAACAAAAAAACATGCCAAACACATCCAAAAGTATCAGCCCATATCACCAAAAAAACAGGGTTGAAACTCGCAGTATTTTGGATATATCTTGGCAAACCGGAGGTCAACACCAAGAAAACTTTCCCTATTTCATCATCTTCCTGGTTCTTCCACTACATCAGGAAAAACAGGTACTTTCCTATTGGGAAGGTAACTTTTCAGGGGCTATGTTAAACTTCAGGGGGGTAATGTTCAAATAGGGTTCATAATTAATAACCCACACCCCCAAATGAGAAAGCCACATGTTTTCTTTGGGAGGGAAAAGTATTGTATTTTTCCGGAGTTCCCAAGTCACAACAAAATCACAACTTTCATCAATACCTTCGCAGGAAGAATCCAATTTCTTCCACTATTCGCCTTAAATGATGAATTTTTTGCCCTTTAGAATTATATATGAAACCATCAAACTTCAACAGGCACCCATTGATTGATGTGTGTTTTGCCCTACAGCTACCTGCTTCACCTTAGGTTTGCCTCTTCAGCATTGAAGATCATGATTTCAAATTCTGATCTTAGCTGCGCATAGACAGGGCTATGGGGTTACGTCCCTTCATATTATGGTTGGGTAACCCTATAACATTTATAACCCTGTCTATGTGCAGCCAAGTGATTCTCATCCTCGAAAAAAAATGAGAGAAAAGTTTCAAACGGTTCAACCAATTCCTTGGCATACTGCATGCTCAGTAACAATGCACTCTATCGTCGTTTGCGCCATCACACGTTGACCTATAGGATATCACTAATCACCATCCAACAGCCCCATACCCTTTCCCTTTTTGGCACCTCTTGAAGAGCAGCATTCAGATTTGGACGAACCTTTTCCTTTCGCGAAGGAAAGGGTTTCTGGTTGTTTCTGGGGACTATAGACACTGTTGATAATGAAATCCTGTGGGTTGCACCAGGTTTCAGGGTGCTATAGTAGTTGATACCACTAAATTTCCACGCGTTTCAAAACAACACATTTCCAGGTGGTTTCATGGCTGGATAAATGATCGCCGAATCGACACGACACGATACATCTATCTCCTTCAGGACCCGGCTCCTTATAACTAAGAATCGATATGTCTTTTAATGTCTAGCCTTTCATAATCAATCAGCACTCAAACAATGGTCAAAATCCATTTCAAAAGAGGGGCTGCCAAAACCGCCAAAAAGAAAACACCAATCAAATAGGTCAAATTAAAGCAAAACTGAATGCTATTTCAGCCCATCATTTACAAAAATGGAGTCCATCATGAAGAATGACTCCCTTGCTGTTGAGTCGAATGACTCCAAAATGAAGGTGACGCGGCTAATCATCAAAGCCAGCGGAACATTCATCTCCGCATCTCCATTCCCCAAATGTATGAAGCAAATATATAGCCATACCATCATACAATCATACCAAGAGGTGTTGAAGATTTGCCATTTTGATGACACCCCCAAAAAGAATCCAAAAAGATTACCCACCAGCGGGCCCAAAACTGCTCCTTGTTGCTGTGTGGTGCTTCTATTGATGACATGTTGTCCCTTTAAATAGCAGTTATGACATTCGTGGTCAGGGCCCCAGGGTTTGGTATTTGCCACCCTGATGGACCCTGAACATGCAGCTGGCATGAACTCACTGTTTCCCTGTTTCCTCCAACACAACAAAAAAGGTGAGCACACCCCATCTTGGATTTGCAGAAGATGCATGGAAAAAGTAAAAACACAATATCCCAATGGTCGTTTTGATGGTGATGAATCCCATGGTACAAAATACACTCCCTGCCCATCATTTTGAGGTGCTATGTTAGTTTCAGAGAGGGTAAAAACAAGTAAAACAAAATCGCCTTCAACAAATCCCAAGCCATATGAGTGTTTCCTTAAATGGTGATACCCCCAAAACACCTCAAAATGATCATTTTTAGTAGGAAAACCCATGGGTTTGTTGGGGAAACCCACCATTTTAGGAAACCCCCATATCATCACCCAACCCCCTCGAGCGCTCCTGCTCCATTTCACTACCGGGCCTCAAAGGTTCAACGATCGCTGGCCAGTAGCCAATCCGGAAAACCCATGGGGACGAAACCTATGTTGACCAAAAAACCAAGGTTGATTTCGAGTAGGTAAATTAGTAGGTAAATATATACCAATTCCATGGGATCCTATGGCTATTGATGGTTATTGACTTGATGGTTTTTTGTTTCGAACCAAGCTCAGGGTAATTTTTTCACATTTTCACCCCAGGGTAACTTGACAAGTTTGGAGTACAGTACCGGGGGAACCAAATTTTTCACCCCAGTTTCATCCATTTTTCGGGGGCTCTTGAAATTGAGGGGCCCCCTGCCCTGTGGCGTTCATTCGCCTCTCCGGTGAGCAGTTTTTCCATTCTTCAGCCAAACCAACAGACCCACCCTTTTTTCAGAGAAAAACTGTGGATATCCGCATGATTAAAAAGCGCAACATGTGAATCACTGTGTGATTTCACTTTCAATTTTGATTCTTTAGCATGTTGTCTTTTACATAGTTCTTACCATCTCTTAGCATTCTTGAAAAAACCAACATGATCAACCCTATTAGTGAACATTCAGATTTGACACAAAAAAACACAACCACCGTAAATAGGTTACCATGATTGTATTATCTCACTAACCTGGTATGAAGTTGTTTCTGTTCCCTGAAATCCTGGCGAACCTTTGATTTTTCACGCTTGTTGCGTTGCCCAGCGACACACGCGTACGTAGAATTTCTCGACTACGCGGATCTTGCGCAAAGGTCACCAAGGACATCAAGGAGTCAGAGACGAAACCTGACAAAGGTGGTGTTTTTTGTTGTTGAATTGCAGGGATCAGAGAATCCTATATGTCCCCAAGAAGGATCCATATTATATAATATACATTCACCAACATGAAAATTGTGCTTTTTTTTTGTAAATTAGTAGGTGTATGATGGTGTATTTATCGTGGCATTGTACCCTCCAATATTTTCACATGGCATTTTTGTCAACGTTTTGTGGGGGTTTATGGGATGATAATCCATAACATTGAGCATCAATAAAGAAGGATATGTCGGTATGTTTCTTTGCGCCCCCAAACAAAAAACCGGCGTACCTTTGAAACAACAGAGTGGAGTTTAGGAAGGGCACTATATTTTGATATATTTTGGGTTGTCCCCCTTCCCAAGTAGTGGCAAATGAAGGTTTATAGGAATCCCCGGAACCTCAAAATGTAATCGCGACTATTGCTGGGATTTCGGGGGGATAACCCAAACTAGATGGTACTGGCTTCAAATGAAAAAGTTGCAAGTTTCAACCTTTGGACCGGCCCCCCCAAACCCCATCAATTTCAATGCAGGTTTTTTTAGACCCTCAATATATATGGGTGGCTTTTTTTTCACCCCTAAAAATGCAGGAAGGTGTAGAACACCGCAGGAACATGGACCTTCAACAGCCTGTTTTGCTTGGGGAAGTTTGGGCGAAAAAAAAACACAAAAAAAACCAACCATTAATGGAGGCCCCTTCAAATGATACTTTTAGAAAGGCGACTCCTTGAAACACCATGGCCATTTGTGGTATCCAACTGAAATATTCCTGGGGTTCAAATCGGTACATTTGCTGACCGCTGTTTCGGAATGCTTCGGAACCAGGCATTCCGCGTCATAAAAAAACGAAAAGAGCAATGGCTGTTATCCCACCAGTCGGGAGGATTATAGAAAGGATTTGTCAATCTGGAAAATGAACCGGAGATACACATGTTCATATACCTTGGATGCAGGATGATTTTCATTAAAGTATGTCAGTATGAGTATGTCACTGATTTCACAAAACGTTCAGCCAACCCATTTTGTACTTTCTCCACCCCTATGTCTGCGGACAACAAACAGCGATAGACTCGTGCACATAATTGGGAATCAATAGTGCCTTGCATCTCACAACTACCTCAAGATGACGACAATCATGGGCATCGGTGGAAAAGGAGTTTGGTTCTGCAAGTGATGGAGTGTTTCCATTTTTATGTTTCCATTTTTATACCCGCATATAACACTTGCGCATAATAACAAAAAAATGTACATGTATCAATCTACTAATGCACACATACATCTTCAGTTCAAGCCATTTAGATATGCGGGCATATCTACGCAGAACTATGCACATCTACCCATATCTATTATATAAAAATGGATCATGTCCTCGGTGTACACTCAGCCGTTAAAGCTTAATTTAGGCGGTCAAACAGAAAAGCTGTTAGTTCACTGGAAAGGATGCATGTTGGCAACAGTCGAAATAGATTGATCGCACGGCTTTCAAAAGCTTGGGAAAGGGGCAAATCAACACCATGTGAATTTGATGGAGGTTCACCCTACCAAACTGCCAAGACCTGTGTCGGATTTTTTGGGGCTGTATATCTATACTCAATGTATATATATATATAGCTATGTTGAATGTGTTCGCGTCCCACAAACCGAAAGAAAAAAAAGATAAACATGAACACTATTAATCATTAGTATCTGACTGCTGGAAAGGGCTACACCATGCTACACCCAGGTATCTGATATCTTATCTAAGAATTAGTGTAATGAACCAATCATTAGGATATCAGTATGAACACTAAAACACCACAGTGTTTTTGTTTCATGTTTGTTTGTGTGGCCCAATTTAAATCAAACCCATCTTCCAATTGAATGGGCTTCGTGTGAGGTCCATTTTTCCAACCGGTGGATAATCGGATAATCATAGAGGCCATAGGTTTAGCTCTCTACACCCTTGTCGTTGCATAAATTGTTGGTTTGCCCCAACAAAACGTCCAAGATATATATATATATATAATATATATACGCAATTTAAAAACACCAATTCTTTGTTATTGCGTGGGAAGAGATTAGTAAACCGAAACACCTTTCTTTACTAGAGGTCACTTCCTTTACTCAACATGATTCATGTCAGGCACCCGCACCTATGAGCAAGAAGCGTCCATCACGCAAGAGAAGAATGCCCTGCAACCTTGGAGGCAATGGCGGCCATTGTTGAAAGGTCGGGTTTTTGGAGATGAGGATTTCAAATTAGACCCTGAAAAATCATCTGTTCGAAAAGGCAAATCACCCCTTTTTTTGGGGAGGGATGAGGGAATCTAAGGATGCTAAATCCAGAAATCATTAAATCTAGTGGTAAGACATCCAGAGCTTGGAAAATTACCCTCAACGATCACATATCCAGTTCGCAGTTTGGCACTTTTTGAGTCGAAGATGTTCCTTTTCCTGTGTGGGATATGGATTCGTTCCCCGGAAATTATCCATCAGGCAAAAATACTCGCCCAATTCTATCTCATTTGTTCAACCTGAATAACTTATATAGCTGCTCATAGACAAGGTCACAGGGTTGCATAGGGTTACCCAACCATTTCCCATAGGAAGGGATGTAACCCTATAACATCTATGCGCAGCTGAGATCATTTAAGGCATGTTTTTTGCGTGCATATGTTTCTTTTGATTGGGGAGCCCACAACATCCACAACCCAAAGGGTTGGCCCCGGATCAGTATCGTTTACAGGATTTCCTATATGTCACCCATTAAAAAACATCACAAAAAACAACAAAGGTAGATGAAACCATCAAATTTTCAGCCCCCTTTTCAGGTGAAAAAAGCCGCCAAAGCCAGCCAATACTTGGAGAATCATCCCAGGTATCGTAAGTTAGGATGATGTTCCCCATTTATAAGCCATGCATATAAACCATTTGGAGTCCCACAACCCTAAGGGGACTCCCAGGTAGAAACCTTGGCAGCCCACCCAAGACGCAGCGATGGCCACATGAGTTATAGTGTATAAGTAGTGAGAAACTTATGGATTCCCATCTTGGGTAAGAAGAATTCCTACAACAAAGAAAACGCAGTCCTTTTGCATGACCTGAATATATAGACAGAACAGTGTAATAGTTTGGAGACCTTTCCTTTATATTCATTTGACATTCAGGTTTACCTCTCACGAAGCTAGAATCTTTAGAACATGCACTGATGTTCACTGCCTCCGTTCATACCGTTTTTTTCCGATTGAGTCAGTTACTCGTTCACTAACTAAGCGCCAAATTTGCACCACAAAACAGCCCGACTCAACGGTCATCCTTGATATCATCTCGAAACAAAAGGCAAAAGTACAAGTCACAGGATCCATATTGTGTATTCACCTACATTTGGTTGACTTTTGTAGCAACTGTAGGCATAGATCCTATGGAAAAAAAACGCTATAAAATATGTGTCTGCAAAAATTTATTGCCCCCAAACAAACTTCCCATGGTGTGGTTGAGACATGCCAAGCAACTGACGTGTCCAGAAACTGTATTGAAACCAGGCAGCATTCAAAGCCAGGACCTTACAACAAATAACGATTTGATCTGTTCAATGAGAAAAAACCATGTGAGGTCACCTTTCCTTGGGACGATGGGATTCTCGTTCTGAGGTGGGATGATTTCTTTAGCATCAACTAAAGATGTTGTCTATTGATCGTTTTCTCATCTAAGCGGTGGTTTCAACACAGTCAAAAAAAATAGTCTAAGAAGGGTTCATCTTATCGATTTATTTTGGTTAAACATGTAAAAGATTTGAGACCAACCACTAGTTTCGGGTGGTAGCAAAGCTTGAATTTGTCATGGTCAAAAAACCGATATCTTAATGTTTAGTCTTCACCTATTAGATGTGTTTGATGCCACCCATGATAAAAGCTAAACAACAAAGGACACGAATGCCTTCGGACTTTGTTATGTTGACATAGACTTAGCTCACCAAAAGAGCCAGGACCGCAAAATGCACAACATCGGTAAGACATGAAATGAGGAAGACCCTTTGAAGACAAACAAAACTCATACCCCAAAAAAGAATGCTCTCATCCCTCCAAAATCAGCGATGTCTTTTTCTTGAGATTTTATGTTTGGGGGGATGCGACTCTGGAAAAAAACACTGTGAAACAGAACATGTGTTCTGGGGCGACGTGTTATCCTTTAGGGGTTCTTAAAAAGAAAAA
>DF244515.1:189-26091 GCA_000507305.1 Breviolum minutum Mf 1.05b.01 | reverse complement strand
ACACACACACACACACACACACACACACACACACACACACACACACACACACACACACACACACACACACACACACACACACACACACACACACCACACACACACACACACACACACACACACAACCAACAACCAACAACCAACAACCAACAACCAACAACCAACAACCAACAACCAACAACCAACAACAACAACAACAACAAATCACTGGTTTCAAAAGAAACTCAAAGAGATCTTGAAAGGGTTCAAATTTTTCGCATGAAGTCCCCTATATTAAATTTGGGGAGCCCTATCTAGAGGCTGATTGGTGCTGGATTGTAAACCTTGGTTTCGAACATTGCTCAAAGTTTCCGGCTTTTTGGTTAGGGTTTAAGTACCTGTGAATAGGGGGTACTCACATGCACTATATTAAACATTGGAAGAAATACATATGTCGTATTCATGTCTGAAATTGTATGAATCCAAAATAAATCATAAATCTATGAGGGCCAACTATCTTTAAAAGAAAAGGAGGGCTAGGCTTGCTTCTAATACTCTACTGCAGCTGCGAGTTTTCAGAACACGCTGCACAGTTCGAGCACAATTCATGCAAAATTACGGTCAAAATGAACTTCTGGCTTCCGTTTGCATGCTCTCTACATCTCATATACTTCACAAAAAAGTGTTTCTATAGACCGTTTTTCCTGTTTCTATGTCAAAAAGAAAGTAACATACCATCAAAAACCAACCCAGCTTACGAGAAATCCGCGGAAAAAAATGAAAAAAAATCTCCCAAACTGCCCACACTTCCTGGCATCCAATGACCCTGAGCACCTAGTTCCAAAGTCCGTCTTCACCTTTGCAACGCGGTGAAGTGTGCTATGGTCGATGGGAATGTGTAGGACCCTCCATATTTCTTTACAGCTGGATACTGCCACTGTATCTCCTAGCATTTTGTTTAATGAAATTGTCATGTATCTTAAAGTTTCCTATTTTCGCCCTATTTTTTGAGATACGCATTAGGAATTGCACCATAATTTCCTCATTCAAGATTTCCCTTGCAAACCTCTTAGGGAGGGTGGAGCCCACCATTGAAACAACAAAACACCACCAAACAATCCTTAGGTAAAATCATATAGTTTTCACCATCACCCCCCCCAAAAATGGAAGCTACTTGAATTGCCAAGGTTTTTTGGATGTTTTTTGTTGTTAACCATTTTGGTGGTGGACCGCGGGACCACTTCGATTCCTGAAAAAAAACACCTTCCATCTGTGTATCCCCAGCATGTGGCGATGCTTCACTCGCTGAAAGCTCGCCTTTGGGGGAAGACATCCGGGATCAACTCACCGAGCTTGGTAGTGTTTCTCCCCATTATTTACAAGGTGTTAGTACCATCCAAACGGTGGTGAGTTTACCGGATTTCTGAACCATCAACAGTATCTCACCAAAAAAACAAACAGGCTATTGCTACATGAAGATGCACAGAATAGATACCTGAGAGATGAAGCTGGCTGGATTTTTCCTACATGGAAAGTCAGGGGTTCCAGTCTTGAAGATGGAAGCAAATTTACCTTCAGTTCACGGGCCCCGACTTAGAAACCCTGAGCAAAAGTGGCGAAGTTTGATTCCGATTTTGGCCACTCCCATGTTTTCATGGTGGTAGAACAATAGAAATATGGCCAATGAAAAGAAATAGAAATCACTGAAATCACTGAAATCACCATCATCATCATCATCATCATCATCATCATCATCACCATCATCATCACCATCATCACCACCACCACCATCATCATCATCATCATCATCATAATCATCATCATCATCAAGGATCCTAACCACATGTCCCCGGTTTAGGAGTCGACTCCCAACATTTGAAAAACTACCAGCACCTGGTAGCTCACTATGCCGATGTTTGCCTACCCCAATGGCATCAACAAACCACTGGCTTCACCATGGCATTTCCGGAATATACCGAGGTATTGGCCCCGAAATTGGAACCAGATGGATTTGAAGCAAGAAAATGATTGGTAATTTTGGTACAGTTCATCAAATCAATCATTTTTCCAGTAGCTTCACCAACATGAAGTAGACATTGAGGTCATTTCTGGGAGGAAGAACAAACTTGTAGACCCCTGAAAAGTAATGTTATTCTTGTTGGCACCCCCAATTGAACGTGCTTGTATAGATGGACTATGTACTGTTTGTACAAAGTGGGCCCCTGCTAGTTATGAATGGAGCTATAACCCCTATGAATGGCCTTATAAATGGAAAATTGAGGTCATAAGTTACAACCGCAAGGGGTATTTCACGCCTTTTTTCTTCTTTTTCTTCACTTTGGGTACCTCCGGAGACAGTGGCGAGTAACGGATCGTCAAAGCATATTAGATGCTTTATTCGGTGGTAAGTTATAACTTCTGCTGTATATAATCTAGGTTAGAACTTCTGGACACCTTTGGAAGTTGAACATGAACCCTGCGTAGGCTAACATATGTATCTATAATATACACTAGCTACATCTAGTACCACCTGGCCGCCAGCGCGATCCCCCAAAAAAACAGAGGCGAAATGATCCGGTGAAATTGCCAACCAAAAGAATTTAAGCACTCCAGAAATGCTGGTTCATTTCCAATTTATATAGCCTCGCTTGCTTCACTTCATGTTTCCAAACGCCACAAAAGATATATACTGTAAACGGTACCCTGCGCTAGATCTGGGTGAATCATCTTTCACGCAGCCGGAAAGCTTTCGCCATCTTTTGCCAAAGGAGTTTGTTCCAGAGTTTCTTAAAAAGATAATGTATCTAATTGACTGGAACAAATCACCATCAAACTAATGTATATGCATATATATATATATTATTTTTTAATGGTGATTCTAACCAACAGTTTGCGTTTTTCATTGAATTTACAAATTACTATTAAAAGAGAAGCTGATTTTTTGGGGTGCTAAATGTTCATGTTGCACAAAAAAGCTACCCAACAAACGTTGGCAGAATTGGTTTTCCTGACCTCCTCTGAAGCTGGAGAATCAGCATGCCTTGCCACAGGAGAGACTCGAGCCAGGGGGTCTCAAGGGAAGCAGGTGAAGGGACTTGTGAAGCCAAGGCCAAGGCCACAACTTTTCTCGGGTCAAACTGGAAATTTGATATTTAAAAAAAACATATGGTGACTGGGGGTTGGAAGGTTGGGGGGGTGACACTTCGCTGGTTGAATGTGGCCATGATCAAAGGTTTTATTGCAGTTTGAAGGTTGACGATCATAATAGCGCAGGTGGATATTCAAGAATCTCCTCTGCCTGCCATTACCTGGATGGTGCAGATATCTATATATGTAAAATCTCTGTGTAGGAAAGTGGGGCCCGTAGGTTTATTTTCAGGTGCATTTCCGGCACCAATCTTTGGACATCAAAAGATTCAGCGTTGTAAAGAACCAAACAGGATGAGAAGATGACCCATGCTCCATTTCTGCTGCCACCAATTCCCATCACCCACATCCAAACAAGTTGCCTGCTGCTTTCACCCGAAGGTTCAGATGTAGCAAATCTTTGAGCTTTGGGTGTTTTCTTGTCTTCCGCGCTTTGAACTTCTGGGGGCTTCTCCTTAGCTTCAGCAAATCCCCTCTGATTCGGGGCAAATTTTCAGTGAAACATGTGGCCAATGTGCCCCCCTTTATCAAGATACAGCTAAGTCCGCCACACGCCGTGGTGCTGCAGGTTTGGTCTGGCGCAAAAACTGTTGGCAAAAAAACGCGAAAAAAAAATGCTGGGTCGGAAAGTTTCTGGACTGGTCAGTCAAATGCATCAAACTGGAAAGAAACAACTCAAATCAAACTAATGGCTGTTGATGCTGCACACGCGCTGACACTTCCCGCCCACATTTTTTGTCATGGAACCGCCTTTACACTTGCCTATGAAAGTCTGAGTGATGCCCGCGAATTGTCTCTCACTTGGGGTCATCCATGCCTTGCGTCTGCGAATTGAGTTTTCACTTAGGATCCTCCTTCTTGTCTGAGCTGCTTCCATCCTTCTTGTCTTGAGAAGCACCACTAACCTCCTTTAAGGCTTCTTGGATGCGCTCATCATTGATATCAACCCCTGGCAACGAGCCAAGTAGTTCTTGTACAAAGGAAGGATCTTGAAGCCATCTGGAATCCAAAGCTGGCTCAGCAGAATCAGCTGGCTTCTCCTCAGTAGGCATCTCAGCATCTTTTCCTGCTTCCATCTCTTCAGCCTTACGTTTTGGTGCAGGATCTGCAGCTGCTGCTCCGGCTGCAGGATCCATTTCTTGCATTGAAAGGAGGAGTGCTTGTCGCAATTCATCATCCATATCTTCCATGCCCATTGCTTCCATGACTGCTGCATCTGGTGCTGGTGCACTTGCTGGAGCAGCTGGAGCTGGAGTAGCTGTAGTAGCTGGCGCAGCTGTAGGTGCTGCTGCTTCACCCGCGGGTGCAGCTGCAGGATCGCCACCTTCCACCGCCTGTTGCCTTGCTCGCTCTTCTTCCATGGAGATGCGAAGGGCCAAAGCCAACTCGGGATCTTCTTGCGGATTGATGCCAAACTCAAAGCCAGCACCACCATCACCTCCACCTGCTTCACCATCTGGGTTGATGATAGGTGAAGATAGCAAGACATCACTGAGAAGTTTGGGACCTACAGGAGCTTCCAACAAATGAGAGGTATCATTGCTGTTCAATGCGTTCATCAACTTCTCCAATTTGGGTGCATTTTCTTCAACTTCACCGAAGCTCACCAAATCCAATGCCACACTATTCTTCTTCAAATTCTTGCCCAAAGCTTCCAATTCTTTCTCAGTGGCCGTCACCGGACTGCCCACAAAGGCAATGATCCGTTGCTTCTGCTTCTTGTTCTGTCGATGTTTCAATGCCAACTGTGCAGTTTGAATCCCTCTGAGTAGGTCGGAGTTTCCACCAATTGTTACCTTGTTGAGCTCAGTAACTAAGCGTCCCAAATCACTTGTTGGTGTGACCATCACTTCAATTCTATCTCCGGCAGAGGCCAAGATTCCAACGGCATTCTCAGGATTTTGATTGGTTTTGGCACCACAAAGCAAATTGGCAGCATCAGATTGAGAGTCAAAGCGTGTGGGCATGTAGTCACCATTCCTGGTGTAATCCGAATTGTCAAGGCATATCATTACTGCCTCCAACGGCATCGCTGCGTCTTGGACGAAAAGATCTCCCACCAAGGGAGACCTCACAACAGCGGCCGAGAACCGCGCCCCGTCCTTGAACCACACTCTGAGGGCCAAGTGGTTCCAATGTCTGAAATCATTTTGAACTCAGAGTTGCACGAATTCTGGGTCAATTTCATCGTATTTCCATCTATATAGATGTTCCCTAAATATTTCCCCCCCCAAAAAAAAAAAAACAAGCTTTCGCAGATGACATTGTGTGATCTCATCAAAATTCACCCATACAAAAGCTGACACCATCAATCCATCAACAACTGCAGCATGAGATGTACAAAAAAAATCAACATGCCGGAGCCACGTCCATCAGGCCCAGAGCCGCAGCCTCGCTTTTTCCAAGGAAAAAAACCGACTGCAAGTGCTGATTGTGTGAGCTTTCACATGCTAAGTGCTCCAATCAACCTTTTCAAAAGAAATACCCTCCCTGAAACTAACATAGCCCCCGAAAATAGGCCATCCCAAAAGGAAACTAGTCTTCCAACCATCCATTTTCAGGGCCTATGTCAGTATCAGGGAGGGCAAACTCAAAGTCATTGAAAAAATCTGGATCCCTTTCGGCTGACATCAGCAACACCACCCCTTTGCCTCTGCCATGACAGCAGCCTTGGTGCCAAAACCAAAATCACAAGAACCGAGGACCATCTTCCCCCCATGGGCGTGTTGATCTTCGTATCCATCCCGACCGAGTCCAAGTCTCAACGTAAAGACGGTACCAATACTAGTACCAAAACGGGGTACAGGGGGGGGAATACCATTCATGGGCGGGGGGTAACATTGACATGGGATTGTAGTCATAGATATTGATACAGTAACTCACTTTTTGTTGTATAAACTCCGAAGCAAAGAAAAAGCCCTAGACCCTAAAGGAAAATAAACCAGAAACCTAAGGAAACACAAACGAAGGGAAAATGGAAACCCTAATTTGATTGCAATTTTCGCCTCTAAAACAAACTCAGGATGATACAAAAAGGGGCTCAGGCCTCGGGTTTTACTTAATTATAGCCTATGAAATCCCCAAAGGGCATCAAGAACCTGTGCCAAATGGACCCACCCAAAAACTTGGAAAGAATATAACCCCCCTTATAAAGTAAATGGTTGTTTGGAGAGAGGGATATTCCCTTCAACGTTTTCCTCGTTTTTTTTTGAGGTTAGGTAAACCAAAAATCTTCAACTTTTACGGTCGAGGGATCCAAACCTCAATCAAAGCCCCCAAGATATCTGATCCCAGCAAACATCAAAGGTATTCAAATATATTCAAATTTATTTCAGATCAAAACCCTGTCACTTTTTTCGAACTTATTTATTTGGAGGGTTGTGGATCCCTGGGATCCCCAGAACCCCATGTCTTTTCTTCAAGGCCAAAGTGACATGACGATCAGAGTTGCTCAGTTTCTGAGGACCTCGATCATCATCATCATCACCTCCAACCAGCCTCAACGGGGACAAATTGGACACATCCAACAAGGATGCGTAACTTCCCCAAGTCGCGAAGTTGGAAGTGACCCATATATGAGACATGTTTTGAAAAAATCCCATGAGGTTGCTCTGTTCCAAGAAGTCAACACTTGCGCTATTTGGCTCCTTTTTCTGCAAAAACGAAAAACTCCAGAAAAGAGTTTAGGGTTGTTGCTGTTGTACTGATTGCTGCTGTTGCTGTTGCTGTTGCTGTTGCTGTTGCTGTTGCTGTTGCTGTTGCTGTTGCTGTTGCTGTTGCTGTTGCTGTTGCTGTTGCTGTTGTTGTTGTTGTTGTGTGTTGTTGCTGTTGCTGTTGCTGTTGCTGTTGCTGTTGCTGTTGCTGTTGCTCTTGCTGTTGTTGCTGTTGCTGTTGCTCTTGCTGTTGCTGTTGCTGTGGCTGTCGCTGTCGCTGTGGCTGTCGCTGTCGCTGTCGCTGTCGCTGTCGCTGTGGCTGTCGCTGTGGCTGTCGCTGTCGCTGTCGCTGTGGCTGTCGCTGTGGCTGTCGCTGTCGCTGCCGCTATCGCTGTCGTTGTCGTTGTCGTTGTCGTTGTTGTTGTTGTTGTTGTTGTTGTTGTTGTTGTTGTTGTTGTTGTTGTTGTTGTTGTTGTTGTTGTCGTTGTTGTTGTTGTTGTTGTTGTTGTTCTTGTTCTTGTTCTTGTTCTTGTTCCGCCTAGGTTAATTATTAATACTCCTCATCTGCACAACCTCCCGGAAGTGGTGGGGAAAGTTCCAACCTTGCCTTCCAAAGCGTCCAAAGCCGCCAAAGCCCCACACCATTGCCACGGTGTAAAAACCCCACAGAAAGTCAGTTGTTTCATGGGACAATCATGATACTATTGTTGGACCATCTGCATTGCATGTGTGGATTCAGAAAAAAAACAAAAAAAAGGAATGAACAACACCCCCCAAAAGGCCGCTTTGACCAAGGCATATGTGTTTTTAAAGATCCGTTTCAGTATGGCTTGGTATCAACGAAAGACTTCTTCAAAAGATTATGGAATTATGAGATATTGATATACAGATATATGCCCCCAAACATCAGACTTGAACAAACCTGCCATAAAGCTTGAAAAGTTTGAGGAATCTCAAGCCTTTTTGGGGGGCACCTGGTACGTTCCCAACCTTACCATGTTTTCGGGTGATCACCAGGGAGATCTCCCAACTCAGCTTGGACCAATCCATGGAGTATGAAGGACTTTTTGGAAGAGGATTTTGGGCAGGATTTACCTACAAAGATCGAATTGATTGTCAATCACTTGCGTGAAATGGTATGAGTCTCTCTCGACTTTTGAGGATTGAGTTTCTTCACTCCCTGCTCCATCCGAAGTCCTGACCGACACCTTTTTTGACAAGAAAATCACATTGGCTGCCTCCATCTGTCTGGAAGCCTTAAAATTCAATCTAGTCAGCTAATCAGCTAATCTGTCTTCATTCGCATCTCTTCTTCCAGCTCTTCATCAGTCATGGGGCGCCATGGCCCACCATCATATTCTTGAACTTTGGGTCGCATGGCTTTTTTCATCATCTCTTCTAAGGAGCCATCTTTCATACTGCGCGTCATCGATTCCAAACGTCTTGCCTTAGCATCATCCTTCTTGCGACTCACCCGTTTCTGAAAATCCTCAAAACCAGCTGGATCCAAATCGAGATGTGCTAAAAGCTGCAGGGATAAGTCTTTGAAGTCAGATTTCCAATAAGCCAATTCCTTGCTTTCTTTCACCCAACCAGTGATATGATCACAAAGAGCCAAAGCTTCTGCACCTTGTAGTAAACGATTTCTCACAACTTCTGGAATCTCTTGTGAACTTGGTAAACCTTCGATTGCCAGTTCCAAGATCTTTGGAATCTTTTCATCTTGAACATCACTTTTTGGAGACTTGGATCCTTCAATAGGAATCCCAAATTTCGCTTCCAAGCCCGAAAACATCTGGGAAGCTGCTTTTGGAGGTAGCATACCTACAATACGTGCATGTATGGCAACTTCAATTGCAACAATCGCCCTCAACAATGGACAAGACTTACATGCTTCAGCCTTTTGCATGCCTGCAAGGATAAAACGCCAATATGGACCACGAGTGGCATTGAAGCTGTCAATTTCAGAATACTTCTTGTAGAATTTTTGATCAAAAACTGCCAAAAACTCGTCCGCACGCTGCAGGGAGGAATGGGCCATCGCGCCGCCTCGCCCGACAACTCCGGGATCGCAGGAGCTTGTTCTTGTTTGAATCTGATAGATTTAGAGCCATTGAGACTCTGAAGATGACAAACAACATCCAAGTACGTAGTTCTGAATCAATCGACTGAGAATGACCTGTAGATCTGGGCGGCCCGTTCAACACTAAATAAGGTTACCTTCATCAAAATGATTAGGTTATTTGCCCACTCTTACAGGGTTTAGGCATATAGCATGCTCGAATGTATACCTCTTCTATACCAGACCATGTCTGTCGGTAAAAATAACTTTGTTTGAACTGCCAGGATCAAGCCGGAAATCAGTCAAAGAAAATTCCTTCAAGATTCTAACATATGCACCTCAAATCAAGAGTTAAACTGTTCCCGAAAAATCCCGGAGACTATTCTGTTTGAGCTACAAAAAGGGAAATCTCAAGGGACCCTCAACCTCCATCCATCCCTCTATGTGGAGTCTAGTTGTTCATGGTGTTTTTTTTTCGTGATTTCCAACCATTCGATAGTCATGATTTGGATTTTTTCCCATAAAACCTGGTTGTTTTAATGACGGATGTTTCATGAGTCGTCAATATCAGCAATCCCATGGATTACTAAAGTGTGAGTCCAGCATGCGAGAGATACAAATCCCAACAACCGCAAAGGCTCACAGAATATTTCACCATTTGCCAGGCAAAAACGAACTCCGGAAAAAATCAGTCCGTTTTGGGGACTCGACCACACAAAACTCTGACATAGAAAAACTGACCTCACATTTGGCAAAAAGGGCAAAAATTGTGGAAATTTGCGTACCTGGCTGAATCTCCAAATCCCAAAATTCGGGGGTCCTTAAAATCCCAGCTCAAAAACCGTGAAAGATCGTACTCCGAGCCAACTTCTTTCCAGTTGGCATAGGCAAGTGAGGAAATCAACTGTTTCAACAAAACAACAAAAAAAACTGAAAGAAATGGATCCTTAAACCCAAATATGCAATGAAAATCACCAAGTATAACTCACCAGAATTCTGATTTTTTCTCATATCTACCGATCACAAAGAGAATGTTGCTTGCTTTTCTGCGAACCCCTGTAATCTACAGCTTCTTCACTGACAGCCAACTCGCCATAGTTTTTGTCCACCCCGAAGAAAGTCGCATGAGCCCTTCCAGTGGATGGACCCATGCTCGAGTCTGGCCATTTGTAGGCTGCACTTCTAACGAAAATCTATTGGTCGAAAGAAGCGTTGACTATCCGCAAACCCAGCAGTAGTAAGGCTGTTTTGAAGAAAAAAAAGCAAACAGTCTTGTATAATGAGACCAAAACCTCTTTGCCAGTATCAGTTGAAATTGGTTTAGGTCTGAAAGATTGCTACTGCACGTCTACTGACGTCACGGGAAAGTGAACGTAGGTCCAACATAAAGATCCCAATTTCAAGCAGATTCGAGAAACTGCTCCAAAATCTGCACACAAAGTGTTTGTGACGTTGACTCTGGTCACGTCACGTCAAGGCCGAGAAGCCCTCACTTGGTAGAAGGAAGACAAAATACGACTCTTCGTCGTTACCCCAAGGTATTCATTTGGAACCTGATTCCAGGCCAACTGGTCTGGGGGTCAATTTTTTGGATTGCCAGAATGCCTTAACCTTTTTTGCTTTTTAAGCAAGCCTTTCAACAATCTCCACGTATTCCTGCCAGGAGCAAACGTCCCAGAAGTTCTTGCTAGCACTTTCTCGGAGCCACTTCTTGTAGATGGCTTGGCAGGTAAAGATAGAGGTTTTGATGTCGGTGATCAACGGCACACCAGCTTCAATGGCGCCACGGCGCATTTTGAAGCCCTCTGTCATGCCGTTGGAATCCATCGAATCAGGCACGTTGATCATCATGTCCTAAACAAAGAAACCCCCACAAAAAGTCGAGTCCCAAAAATTCTACATGACCCCCCCCCAATGGTTGTACCAAAATGGTACTTCCACTGACCTTCTTGGATTACCAAAAAAAATTGACTCAAAGCTTCATGTTCAGTCCTTCTCATGAAGCTCCTTTTCAACTGCAATATCTTTTAGGTGTCAAAAAACTGACTTGGTGGGTTTGTTGACTTTTTGGGACATGAAACTGTACAATTTTACTTGGGATTCATGAAGCCTTCCCCCCTACTTACATCGCACCAGATGGAATTTTCGGTTCGCCATGGGTCCATCTTGCCAGCTTGAAGCAAAGTGAGGACATTTGGCTCCTGGATGTAGACAGCAAGACTTTTCTTCGAGTTTTTAGGGCTCATCATATTACCTACCCCCAAACAATGCACCATCTATAAGGGGAAATGCCTCAAAAATTTACCAAAAATTTGCATAGTTTTGATCTCCCCAAAATGGGTAATCTTAATAACCCTGGTTTTTGTTGCTGAAATATAACACCGGGTCATTAGAAAGCTTTGGTGGTCTAGAATTTCCGGGTCGCAAAAATGATCCGCACGGTTCTTGCAACAAAAATACAGGATGCTTCTATTTTCGGATTCGGGCCTTTCTACTAAAAACTACACCCCGGAAAACGTAACTTGACATTGGAAAATCCCCGTTTTCAAAAATATACATCTTCAAATGGTGGAATTTCCATTGTCATGTTACTTTTCGGGAGGCTAAGAATCCTGGTGACTGTTGGTGGGACAGGGGAGCATCCTTAAGCAAGCCTCCCACAAATCAGAGCGAAAAAAAAAATGGCGAAACATCAAGCACACCCGAAACATCCTTTGAAAACGGAGAATGCCTCGACCGAAATAAAAATCCCCGCTGTTCGAGGCAAGTGACGCGTTTGATGGAAGGCTTGTGGAGGAAAGTGCTCTTCACTCCATTCTGTGCCAGGAAGTCATGAGTGCTCTTGGTCGCAAACAAGCTGAAGCCCATATCCTCCCATGGAAAGTTGCGCCACCGTGGCGCTGAAACTTAAGATACCAAACACTTTTGAAGCATCATTTCAACAGGTCATGACTAACTCAAAGACCGCACGAAATATCGGGCCATGAAGTCTCCTCCTCTATGTGGATTGCTTGGATCCCCCCGAAAACTAACATGGATGCCCAAAATAGCCATATTTGAAAGGAGATACAATTTTAAAAAACCATCATTTTTGGTATCTATGTTAGATTTCGGGGGTATATCATTTCAAAACAACAACTTCACAATTCACAGAGCCAATGACTTGAGATCCTGAAACCCTGAATGGGTGTCCTAGCCATGATGCTAGCACTACGCCAATCGGTCAGCATTCCAAGGATATCCCATCACCATCCCTTGAGATCTTGCAGAAAATGACTTCCATGAACTGGAAATTCATCCACACTCTTAGCCTTCACATTGGCCCTAACATTTGGAATCCAAGAATTTTTCCATTCAGCAACCTTCCAGGTCGGTTTCTGAGAAGACGTTCCCCAAAATCATCCTGAACTACTGTTGATGGAAAGAATCCGGCTAACCAGTTGATATGGTAAATCTCACATTATTCACAGGGTTTTATACATCCCAGGTGGTGCAGGATTTCTTCCATCAACAGTACCATCAAGTTTTCACTCTTTTGAAGTTGCGACATCATTCGCCTACATCTTTGTTGGAACATAATCACCTGAGTTTTTTCTCAAGGCCCGTTTTTCCCCGGCAACAAAAAAAAGGTCCTGTAGTTGAACTGCTGTGCTCACGAACTCTTGCTTTGCAGCATTGGGACCCAAGGAGAGCACAATGTTCTTCCTGAGGGTCGTTCGTCCCCAAATCAACCTAGATGCTCTCAGGATTATCTGGGGGTGAAATGTGTTCTTTCTACCTTTCATTGAGGGACATCCCCCAAAAATCTATATAGACTTCAACATTTGCCCAAACCAACGGCTTAAGTGTCAAGGCCCAAGTGGCCAAAACCAAGGCCCATGACCAAGGTCTTTGGATGCAGCCCACCCACAAAAATGTCATTTGATGGAACTTATAAGAGTTTTGTTAAAAATTCCTCCTAAGGTGAGCACAAACTCACAAATTCACATCTGTAACTTCAAAAAATGCCCCCCTATAGTGACTACAATATTTAATTCATGGAGTTTAATTGAGCTTAATTTTGGGATCCCTTCTCCTACAATGACGCACCAAATTGTTGATGTGAGTTGGGGTCGTTGTACTTTGCACAAATATATTGATCCATGTGGATCCGATTTCAAATCACGCATCAGGAGTTTCATTAAACCGCAGGCGCACGGATTTTTCTGTCAGAAACATGGTGGTTTCAGTGGCAAAAAACCCAACACAAAACGGAAACCTTTCTTTGAAATCCGCAAATCCGCGAAGAGTCTTTGGGAGTTTGAAGTTGGCCGCAAGCATGCCTTGGATCCCAAGAAAGTCGTGGATGCAGAGGGGCAAAATCAATGACTCAAAAGGGATTCCAGGCATGAAAAATCATTTTTCAGGTCTTGAATCTCTTCTTTCCGAAAGATCAAAAAAAGGACTTCTGATTTTTCACCTTCGAAAACCACCTCCCTATCAATTTTCAAATCATCCAATTTATTCCAGGCTGCCCTTCAAGAACGCCTCATGGACATTCACTCCGAAACATGCAACTTCACCGGTGCTGGACATTTCCACCCCAAGACGCGGATCGGAATTCTTCAGGCGTCCAAAAGAAAACATAGGGCACTTGCATGCCACATAGTCAATGTCCATTGGTTGAATAATGGCTGGATGGACTGGCACCCCGGTCATAATGCGCGTGGCCAACTCAATGAAGTTCACCTCTTTTAGGGATCCGAAAAAAAAGCAAAAAGGTGCCAGGTGCTTTTGTTTCGAGAAACGGCACAATTTTTCCCAATTAAAGGGTGAAAAGAACAAAACAATCAGTTTGAAAGTAAAGCACAATTCATTTTTTTTGCACTGGGATTTCTTTTTCAAGTCGCATTGTAAGTCTTAGAGATGAAAGGCATGGAGCGGGAAGCTCTCAAATTGCACTCGATCACCTTCACCTCGTTGTCTTTGCAAATGAACTGGATGTTGAAGGGTCCTGGTCACACCGGCCGCATGATGATTGGATGGAAATGTTCCATGCAAGCAGAAGAGAGCTGCTCCCTTGAGTCACCGATGACCAGCTCCAAGCTGATGGTATGCAGGTTTTTGTTTATTGTATTTCTTATAGGTTTATTTAATGTATGTTAGGTGATAGGTGTCGCAGCAAGATCATAGGGCAAGATAGCAACAAAGATGAATGTTAGCAAAGCAACTTATATCATCAACTAGCCTTTCTTCAATACAAAACGAAATTTACAAACCACTGAAACTGAAACCTCAGTTTCGTCGAACTTCCAAATGACTCAACAGTTCAACAGTTCAGAATTGATGGGGAATTTTGGGATCCCAATGCTCCGGTAGCTCCAGGCGGAGATCCACTCCTGAGATCTTCAATGCTTTGCACAACTTCTGTGAGATACTCTTCACCTTTCGGTGGGTCTCCACAAAGAGACGCTGCGCTGGGAGCAGAAGAGAGGCATCTCCACTGTGGACGCCTAGCTTTAAGCTCCGGTGACCAGTAACCAGTGACTAAGGTGTCTGTTGGAAAATACTCAACAAATCGAAGCATGACATTGGGATAGTGAGGTCTATCGAAAAATGGGGGAAAATTCCAAGATGCCAATGAGAATCGGCATGATGCTGAAGATGTATATATATTATGTTGATAACCCATACATCAATTGACATAATAGTACCAACATCTCACTCTTCTTTGCTTCTTGTTGGAAAGAACCACTACCCTACACACCTGCATTCTCGATGTGTTCAGCAATGGCATAGTTCACCAGCTCTCCCGCATTTCCAATGCCATCCATTTCAACCTCCTTGGCCCCTGCAATGTATTTGGAAATCACTACTGGGTGCTCACGACTGACAACGGCTGCCGTCTTCAAGAAGACATCCAAATCATCGTCGTTGGTCACCACGCGCATGGCCGCTCCACTTAAGACGTACGAGGGACGGACCAAGACCGGATACCCAGCCATGGTGCAAAAGCGTCGGGCTTCCTCCGCAAGGATTTTTAGAAAAGATTAGGCGTTCTGGCGTTCTGGGAAGAAAAAACAATTTGGTATTGGAACCATGTTATGTTCACTCCTTCCCATCCAAGCAGTGACTATAGATGTTCCAAAACGTTCGATTATTGAATAGCGGCAACAGCCGAGATAAACCAATCCTTTCTAATACAAGGGGTCGACATCAGGAACAGACATTTCCAGCATGCTTGAAGATACAAACACTTTTGGGAAGAAAGAAACAAGTCAGAACAATAGGAGAATCTTCAGGACTTCAGCACCTGCTAATAATCAATACACTAAATCAACACAGATCTGGCAATGAAACACGTTGGTCTGTGATCAAACCTCTCTGAGTTTCCCCAAGGAAAAACACATCCATCAACCGTCCCCTCAATAGGCTCCTCCAAACTCGCAAACTCGGACCATTCGGGCTGATCTACGCGCAAACCATCCTGGGCAGATTTTGAGTCATAGTCAGATCCAGGGCGAGCCCTAAAATGCTTCCAAAATGGTGCATTCCTAATTGAAAAACCTCTGAATTTTTGGGGGAGGGATCATCAAATCCATTTATTTCCCATCTCTTCCAGAGATGGACAAGTCCCTCCTTCAGAAGCCAAGAAGCGAAAAGAGTGTTCCGAATTACAGGTTTCAGAAACAACTCTGATTCCATCTTGTGGACATGCCAAGGACATATCTAAAGTATCTATCCATTCTTCTTTCCTGCCATGAATTAGCTGTCTATCTATCTTTCTGTCTGTCTGTCTGCCTGGCTGTCTATCTATCGAAATTGATTGCCGCCCATTAATTCGTCTCCCGAAATTCACACAGATTCCCAAACAAATGCGCAAAAAAAATCATGTTCCTGTTTTGCATCACAAAATACAAACAACAAGACAACACAAGCTTGTGACAACTATGCCCCAATCCAAGTGTCACAGAGGCGGCTGAACTTCTTCCGATCTTCACAAGCATCGATGGCTTCCACTGAGGTACCCAAGATACGCACACCACACCTCCAATGCCCAGTTGGGGTAACATGGGACATGGTGGAAAATGGCAAAGGTCAAGATCCAGCATTTTTTCTCTGGTGATTGAAAGGGCAACTATATGACATGGCCCAGCTGAAACAATGTGACCATGCTTCATGTGGTTGTTATACCGATACCTGTTAAAATCCGAAAGTCTTCCATTGCTGGAGTACTGGAAGTTTCATAATTTGGTGGTCTGGGTTGCTTTCAAGTTCCAGGGATATTTGTAAGAATCATCTCTTTCACAGACAGACCCGTACTGAACCCTTGGCTCAAAGATAAGATGAAGCAACAAATCAGACTCAACTTCTGTTTCTACTGTGCGGCTCGGGTCAATCTTTCCACCCAAAACAAAGCAAAGAGAGTTGAAATTGACACAAGATCTCGATGTCCTTGACGTCGATGTCAGTTTTACATTCTTCACCTTTCACCCCCTTTGTTTTGTGAACCTCTTTTCCCAACCTCCCCCAAAACCCCACCATCCTTTTTTCATCCATCTATCCCCCCCACCTGTGCAAACCCAAGGCTAAGTTGTTGGGTGTTTGACCACCTACGGACACCACAACACCCCTTGGTGTTTCCAACTCAGAGATGTCCATCACACGCTCATGGCTCAGCTCTTCGAAGTACAAACGACTGGATTCATCGAAGTCCGTTGAAACGGTCTCCTCGGAGGTGACAGAGGTGGAGACGTGAAGGACAACTTGGATGTCCCAGGAAGTTAGTAAATGGTAAGTAAGTGGGTTATACCCCCAATATACTCCATTTATAAGTTGGTTATGAACCATTAACTGTCCATTTACTAACTTCCTGGGACATCCTAGAAAGAGGAGGGAGCCGACTGTGGCGTTGATTTTTCAGGAAATACAGGGAAGCAAATTGAGAGGTTCATATGGGAGATTGTGGGGATTGACGACCAAAAAAACCATGGGAGATGTGAACAAAAAAAACCTTCAAAAGATTGGAATTAAAGTTCTTTGACCTACAAATTTATGCTAAGTTTGAAGTTTTTTTCAATCCGACACCCTTCAGTAATCTATGGCAGCATAAACCTGGTTGCATAGTGGTTGTAGAATTTAGTCAGCCAACACTCCCAGAACTTCTAGATACATCTTTCAGCCCCAGGATCAGGATTGCAATTAATGACAATCGCCTTGTGTCCCAACGACCTCAATGTCCTCACACAAGACACACTGCACCAATCAAACTCCACACTGCTTCCAATGCGATAAGGCCCACATCCCAACACGATGATGCGAGAGTCGCCTTCCTCCTTGGAAGTATCATTGGGAGCATGGAATTTCAAACTCAAAGGCTCTGGAATGGCTGGTGTGAGATCTGTCACCCTGGTGTCTGAGCACTGCTTCTCACTGCCCACCAGGTCTACGTCATGCTCTTCACCCGAGTAGGTAAGATACAAATAATTCGTCTCTGCCGGATACTCCGCCGCAAGGGTATCAATCTGCTTCACCACCGGCACAATGCCCAGCTTCTTCCGGAGGTGTCGCACATGGGCCTCAGTGACTGGGCCCCCAGTGTAGCGCAGGGCACCATGATCCAAGGGTTGCAAGGCAGGGGATGCCATGATCTCCATAGGATCCATGTCCACCGGGGAGAGCAGCAAGGCAATCTGACGGTCCGAGAAGCCACGCATCTTGGCCTCTTTCAACAAGACAGGCTGCTGGCGCAACTTCATCACATCCAAAGATCGCAAGGTGTCTTTGATCATGTGCAAACCATGAAGCTTCGAGAGGAACCAACGGTCAATGCCTGGCTGGGAAGGTTCTGAAAGGATAAGGGGTAAGCCATGAATTAGGTTGCTTCATCGTAGGCACAAAGCCCAGCACTTCGTCCAAGTCACAAACAGAAAACTACCTTCAACAAAAACCAACAGAAAACTTTACCAACATCTTGTCCTCATCCCAGATGCTGGTCAGTTCATGTACATCTTCCACTCCCATGCCTTGTTCAAAGGCTTTGGCAATAGCCCACATACGCACAGGTGTTGGTTGGCTCAATTCCTGTTTGATTTCAGCCTCCAAGGTGCTGTCGATTCCACCTGCCCCAGGTTGTTGTATGATCTCTGCGGATGGATGTGTTTGTTGGGTGTGTTGGGGTATGTCTTACAATGACATTGAGGCACCCCTACATTTTCAAAGCCCCCCCCTACATGTTGAAAGAATGCAACTCACTCACGCCACACTCACACCATCCAAAACGCCAGCACCTTGGCATTCCGTCACAGCTGCTGACCCCCGGCGGTTAAGTTCCAGGTCGAAACGGAGAGGATCAAATCCCAAGCTGGTTTCATCCACCATGCGCAAGGCCTTCTGGATGGTCTCCTTCAGCATAAAGGTTGGTTTTGGGGTGGATTTTGTGGATAAATTAATTCTTAGCTTATCCTGGGAAAGGTTATACAAGCACCAAATGAATTATTGGATGGTCTCCCTTTTTTCGTTCCTACCCAAAAACAACAAAAGTGTGAAAAAACCTTCGTGAGAATGGCAGGGGCCAGGGGAGAGACCGTTGCCAGCAAAAAAATATCTCGCAAAACTTGTTTTTTTAAACGGTCAACCTTACAAAGATATTTTGAGAAAAAAACAACAAAGGCTTTCTGTCAACCAACCATCCATTTCACCAACGCTGCCGAGTCTCCTCGAAGGTTCTTCCAATAGCCATCACCTCACCCACACTTTGCATGGCCGAGCCAATGCGCGCATCCACGGTGGAGAACTTCTGCAAATCCCAACGTGGCACCTTCGCTACCACGTAATCCAAGGAGGGTTCGAAGCAGGCCGTGGTGCAACGCGTCACGCTATTCCTTCCCAACCAGGGGGGGTTTCGGAGAGTTGGTGATTCGCCTTGGTGAATTTTTCTACTGCAACAAAACTGACTCCCAGGGTCGGCTTCCAAAAATGAAGAATCAGCCAATTTGGGTAGCTGTTGGTTGAGAGTTGAGATTGGTGATTAAAGACTTTCGTTGGAAACAAATGAGTTTCTCCCGGAATAGGAAACAACACCCGCCTGAAGCATCAAAACATGATTGAGGAAAACAAGAAGCACTACCACAACAAACATCAAGCTGAGAGAATATACCATCATCCACAACTTCTTTAACATTCCTAACCTTCCCATCAATTCCCAAGGAACACGAACGGCCCAGTACATCCACCAGCCAACCCAAACCTGTTTGTGATACAGTTGGATACCTTGATTCTGCTAGCTCTAAACATCGCTTTCCATGTTTCATTGTCATCCATCATAGATGACCCCCCCCAGCCCTCAGCTCCAACCCCCAACCAACTGGACCAACCAACTCCCCCAAACGCCACGCCACGCCTGAGCTGTACCAAATCATGACCCAAGGCCAACTTCGCTGCCACATAGGCCAAGGGATACCCCGTGGCCTTGGATGCCAACGCACTGCTGCGCGACAGCCGGGCGTTCACCTCGATAATGCGAAACTCCGAACTCTGAGGATCCACGGCGTATTGGATGTTGCACTCACCCACGATACCTCGGTATAAATAGATAGGTAGAGCTGGTCAAATTTCGGAAATCTTGGGAATTTTTGGATGAAAGTGCCCAAAAAGGTGAACTTTCAACCAACACCACCTAGTTAGAATGAGGCAAATGGGGCCGCTTGGAAATCTGGAGAGGTATTGATTTTTGCAAACAACACAAGACTTCTTTGGAGGTTCCAAGCAGTTGAGCTGTTGGACCAAGCTACGTTTTACCAGTTGCAGTTGTTTGTGGTGACTTTCGATGTGCTTTTTGTCTTATACTGTGCTTTTTCGTGTGATTTGGATGGGCTTGGATGGGAACGAAACTACCCAGGTTGGAGTGGGGCTGCTACTGTCGGTGCAACTGCTCTTTTGCCAGCTCAAAAGAAGCGATGGGAGACAACAATCTTTCGCAAGAGAGTCACAGTGATGATTGAGGGGCAACCTATTGTTTTTCGGGGATTGTAGTTGCTCATGCCTTTTCTCCTCTGATTACACCACCTAGATCACATTGATCTTTCATAGCAAGCACCCCAAAAAGAAATGGCTCCCAACAATACATGCCATGCTCCACTCACCTTACGATCCCTTGGGAAGAAGAACTACTGCTCCAGAGACCTTTTCCTACCTTTCCCTACCTTCCCATCAAATTAGGCGAGCTTCCCAAGTGTCGGATGATCTTCAGGGCACATTGCCGGAGCCGGTAGTATTCATCATTGTTCAAGGTCTGCGATGGTGCAATCACGATGGATTCACCTGTATGAACGCCCATAGGATCAAAGTTTTCCATGTTGCACACGGTGATGCAGTTGTCGTTTTTGTCACGCACCACTTCGTACTCCAGTTCTTTCCAACCCTTCCTGGCACGATGAAGACGGATTTCGTATGTACATGTATGTAAATAATTTGCCACAAAGATTTTCGAAGCCCGGCGTCTTGCCACTCACCCGCCCTACAATTCTTGTCTTGAACATTCTATTCCTGCCGCCCTGTCAAGATTTTTGTGGTGAATACTTGTGCCATGGCCAGAGGTCATTGTAGAAGGAATGATTCATCCCTCTGTTATGAATAACATTTAATGACTAGTGCTTGTATTTAGACTCTTCCTACATGACTGGACCACCTGCTCACATCGATTTTCTTCACTCCAAGCAACAAAGACTTGTCAATGATCACCTGTGGACTGTTCACCAGTGCCACGCTCACCAACTTTTTCAAGTCCTCCTCGTTGTATGCAAAACCACTTCCCAGCCCTCCCAATGCGTACGCAGCACGGACCAGCACAGGATATCCAATCTTTTCAGCCTCGGATCAGGAAAGAAATAGAAGCTTTTACGCAAAAATTACGCCATGGAAGACAAAAAAAAATCATGCGACACTGCGACTTCTCTTTGTGCCTGAAAGAAATAAACTGCACCACCTTTTTGGAAGTTGGAAAGAGGGGGAATTTTCTAATTCAATGATTCATCAGAGTTACTTTGCTAAGTATCCGGAACCTCCAAGCAGGAAGCAAAACTAAAAAAGAAGTAGAATTGTTGGTCTGCTGAGTCTCCTGAGCCAAATGCAACCAATGTCATGTTTTCAAATCTTGCCAAAATCTTACTCATTCTATATAAGTGTACAAGATAAATCTTGCTGCTGTCCCGCTTTCCATGGTTTTTCCTTGAAAGTCTGGAGTCTGAAAGTCTGGCATGTTTCCAACAAAAACACACAGCTCCCATTCTGCTTCACCCATCTTCACCCTCCAAGCAACTGCCGCCACGGCGTCCACAACAGAGTCGCAACACGAGCTTTCGGCAATCTTCTCTCCACAGGCATCCACCACCTGGTCAGGATCAATCTCATCCCCCTAATGGCTAAACCAAGAATTACCTCTCAATCTGTACCATCCTTGGTGTTTCCAAATATGTATGTATATATATATATATATGTATAAAATGGACCGATCTGCAATCTGCAGCCTCGTTCACTGGTGGTTACCTGGCTGATGGTTTTTCTACCTTTGAGCTATGCGGGCCTAGGGCTTACCTACCCACCAGCTTAGCACCTATCGCGCTTATGACTTTACAAGGGGAAATGCCGGCCCGGACATTGGAAGGAAACGTACAATGTGGATTTTTTTCCAACAAAACAACCCTAGGATAGAGATACTTTGGAAAGCCCGCAGGCATCGGAAATTTGGAAAGTTTTTGGGTTTGACAAGACTAGCGAACAACAAAGCGCAGTTCTTCAGCATCTGCATCTCAATGATCTGGATGATCTACTGTATGCAATTGTTTCAAATGATCAAGATCATGTTTCTGAAGTTTTTAAATAAGGAACCGCAGACAATGGCTTAAGAAACAAAAAGACATGCCTTTTGCTGTTTTGGCATCCTGTACACGCCAACGTTTTGAATTTGAGGAGTGTCAGTTTTGACATGCACCGGAATGGTAGTGGGAACGCTACCTAGGACCTAGACTCTAACGACTCGCCAACCTTGCTGAAGAGCTCCCGGTCTTCAGTTTTCATGATGGCGTCAATCTGCGTTCCTCGCACCAAAAAAAGGATGAAGTGACAATTGTGCCAAGAACAACTTAATCAGGTCTGTATGTTGCAGACCTGTAAGTCTACCCCGCTGGATCACATTGCACATTGACACTTCACCCTGTCCCGTGGACCGTTGGTTTGGGCTGTTAGTTTCGAGAGATCTTACCAATCTTCTGAAATTGTCGCTTACCAAATTCTTTCCAGAGAAGTACTGTATTTAAAGTCTCTCAAGCCAAATTTTAAAAGAGAAAAACTCTTAAAGTGCAGTTCACCAAGCAGCCAAGCACCTTGACATTGTACTTCTCAAAAATGCCAGCTTGATACAACTTCACCGCACAATTCAAGGCTGTCTGGCCCCCAAAGGCTGCAAAAATGCCATCCGGCTTTTCACGTTCAATGACTTTGGTCACAAACTCCGGGGTCACAGGCAAGAAGTAGACTCGATCAGCCATCCCAGCTGAGGTTTGCACTGTGGCAATGTTGGGATTGATCAACACCGACATCACGCCTGCCTCCTTCAAAGCCTTAATGGCTTGGCTCCCTGAATAATCAAACTCCCCTGCCTGTCCAATGGTTAAACCCCCAGAGCCCAAAACCAAGACCTTGCGATAGAGGTTGGGCAAGGAGTATGGCATCGTGGTCACCACCGAAGCTGTTGGTTCAGCAATGAACTGCAGGAAGTAGTCAAAAAGGAAGTCAGTGTCAGTAGGGCCACCTTTGGCTTCAGGATGGAATTGCACTGAAAACCATGGTTTAGACGAGTGGATGATGCCTTCATTGGTACCATCATTGGCATTCACCTCAACTGCAGCTGAAATCAAGTGAAGGATCGAGTATCTCGTCAAGATTCCCCAAAACTTGTGCCTTGATTTGAAAGCTGACCGTCCGCATATGTGATCCATAGGTCCATAACTAAACTCCAAATAGACAAGAATTACCAAACTTCAGAAGTGACCATCAGTGGCACCCAGTTCTGCGGCAAGCTCGTTTGATCCACAGCGAAGCCATGGTTCTGTGCTGTGATGTAGCAGCGCTGGGTACGTAGATCCACCACTGGCTGGTTCATGCCGCGATTCCCAAACCTTCCCATGAAAAAATGAGATCTCCACACGGCACCCTGTAAAACGACCCCTGTGAGAAGAGGAACAACAACAACAACAACAACAACAACAACAACAACAACAACAACAACAACAACAACAACAACAACAACAACAACAACAACAACAACAACAACAACAGCTTTCAGAACTGTGGCATCTGTTCAATTCAGGACTTTGCCAAAAGAGGCCAGTCATGAACCACTCCAGTACTGCTTGTACCCCTTTTTTGGCCACTTTGCCTTGAGGTACATGCGACACCTTGCCTCCTAAGTCCTCCTAAGATTCTGTGCGCAAAGCCTTCGAGCCAACTTCACCTTCATACCAGCTACATCCCTGTCGTCTCTTGCCCGCTTGAAACTTTGTCTAATGGTTTCTGTGGTTGGTGGTTAAGTTTGGTATTTACGGTGGGGTTCCCATCATAGAGAACCCCCATAAAAAACGAGTTCCAGTAGTCCAACCATAATAACTTTCAAAAATCAAATGAAAAACTGCCGCCCTGTGCAGCTAAACCACAGTCATGATGTTCTGCCTAGGCCCTACATCCCTTCCCACCCAGCATCCATGGACCCATCGCATGACCCCATGAACCCATCGCCTCATCTTGTAGGTTTTTGCCCCAGCCGCCAAGGCCAAGATCTGATTTCCCAAGCAAATACCAAAGATGGGAGTACTTGGGCGATGCTTCATGACCTCGAGTGCTCTCAAAAAAAATTGGGGGGGAGGAAATGTTCAGTGTATAAATTAGTATAAATGTTCAAGGAAAAAAAACAAAAAGCCACCACAACTGTTTCTTCAAATTTTGAAGTGATTTAGCGATTGAACAGTAGCAACTATCAGGTGCTTCTGGAGTTTTCAGTAGCTCCTTAGCTTGTAGAATTTGGTTTCTTTGCCTTCTCGAATCGCCTGGTTTCCCAGAAGAACATGAAAAAACTGACCAGCGACATCAGGTGATTTTACCCATCCGACAGGTCTTCTGAGACTCCCCAAATTCATGGTGAAACCATACAGCTAAAAAGACTTGACTGTGGAAAGATCATGTAGGAAGTTCCCTCCACAAAAGAAACATGAATCCTAGGTGACAGACTTTGATCACAGGTCATTCTAACAATGTTCTATCACTGCATGGTTGATCTGAAGTGAGCTACACCTCTGGAAGGTCTTAAGCCGCGGTGCCCCTTGGAAGAGGTGAGTATGGATTTGAGACTCATCATTTTCCGCCCGTCAATTCCGGGGCGTCTGCCACAAGTTTCACCCCGGGTTCCAGGTTGACAAGTTGCATATTGCACGTGCTCCACTGTCTTTGCACACATGGTGGGGTTGCCAGGGCCATTACTCAGGAACAAACCATCAAAGTCATCCTGAGTGAAGTCATAGTCCCAAGGGACCACAGTGACTCGCAGGCCCAGGTTCTTCACCAGGTACCTCGAATGCATCAGCCAAGGAGTTTCAGGGCTGAAGACAAGAGGATATGGCTCCTAAATTTTCTCTCCATATTCATGCTGTTGGACCGAAGTTCGTGCTGGAAACTCCAGTATACAAGTTCTGTGAGGGTAGAATGAGCTCTATGCAACCTCCAATATACCCAGATCTGGTCGACATCTCTTTCAAATTTGTCAAATCTGAATCAATCAACACTCAAAAAAACACTCTTCCCAGCCTAATGATGTTGTTCTTCATCCCACAATCCACGGCCAAGATGTGTACAAGTCTCTTGTCAGAGTCCTTGGGAACGAAGACTTCCTTCTCCTTTCTCGAGACTTCAGCGACGAGGTTCCGCGTGTTGGGGTCTTCCAATGCGACAAATGGGCTGCTTCCCATCAACTTCCCTAAGATAGAACCTGAACTGCGGATCAACTTGGTAATGGCACGGGTATCCACACCATAAATACCTGGAATGCCCTGAGAAGAAAGCCACTCGCCCAGGCTGCGGATGCAGCTGTAGTGCGAAGGTTCATAGGAATAGTCCGAAATCACGACGCCTTTCAAATGGATCCTCAGTCCAAATCGCACAGTTTCCAAGAATTTTTTTGGCAAAAAAACGGTCAGAACAGAAAAAAGCAGTGGGAGAGAAAAGAGCACTATTTACAAACATGGAAATATGTCATATCATTCAAAATGTCACTGAAAAAGCTGTGAATCTTATGACTCTCAAACCATTTTGGCAGTCCAAGTTCATCCTTTTCATCGGAAGGAACCCCATAGTTCCCCACCAATGGATACGTGAAAACCAAGATCTGCCCAGCATACGAAGGATCAGTAAGGGATTCAGGATATCCCACCATTCCTGTGCTGAAGACCACCTCACCTGACACTGAAGTCGTTGCACCAAAGGAGAAACCTTTCATCACGGTGCCATTGGCAAGTTCCAAAGTGCACGCATCACGATTGTTCAACCATTCAAGAAGATCAGGAGCCCCCTTTCCCGCGACCTTCATCGAGCCGTTGGCAAAGTCACCCATGAGACTTTGGAGACTCAAAAATCGCTCGCTGGCACGGGTTGTCGAAAGATCTGAAAAGAAGTGGCTGCACAAGATCAAGAGGTCTCAACAATGGACATCAAAACTCTTAACACTACATGTTTTTGCAAAACAGCAAGCACGGAAGCAAGTTTGACCACATATCCCAAGATGTTTCCAAATTTTTTCACGGTCCCGACTGTCCAAGGATACCGAAGAATGTCCGTGTTGAGCTGGCGGGTGGAACGCCACCCGTTTGATGGTGAACATGCAAGAGAACAACAATAACAGCCGCCACCACCACCACCACCACCACCACCACCACCACAACAACAACAACAACAACAACAACAACAACAACAACAACAACAACCACAACCACACCCACATCCACATCCACATCCACTTCACATCCACTTCACATCAAC